>AYEL01060110.1:0-11054 GCA_000484575.1 Olivierus martensii | reverse complement strand
AATTTCTTTTTTTACAACATCGAAACTAACCAGGTGGCATTCATAATTACAGTATACATTTTTAATTTTCTTATTTTAATGGATGATGAAATTTTAAATACGATTGTCGTTCCCTCGTTCCTACTTTATTTAGGCTATCTCCGAAATTACAAGTTAAGTTTTCTCATATTGCTGTCAAAAGTAAATTTACAGTTCTATTTCGAATACTGTTTATAAATAATTAATTTTTAACTACAAAACAAAAGTGAAAAACCAAAAATGGAATGACATTTCCGTAAAATTTTTGGATGTAGGAAGCGGGAAAAGTTATATAATTAAAACGTAGGAAGAGGGAAAGTTTTACATTGCAAGTATAGGAAAATGTTCGGACTTCCGAAAATAGACGTTTAAAGCGGGAAAGTCGTACGATACGGGAACGCACGAGCTGGATTTCACTGTTTTCATAAACATAACATGAAAGCAAATACATCAGTTTACATTTAGTAATAATTTTTATTTTTTCATGCAAATAATTTATTGGAAAAAATCTTTTTGAAACTATTGTCATAGACTTATGTATCACAATTTGTGATTGGAAACAGTTTAGATGATTTGATTATAGCTCAAATAAAACTGTTCTTCTTCTCTTAAATTGTTAGTTAATTTGCCAGATTTCATATTTTTTCCTAAATAAAATAAATTAAAATTTTTCCTAAGTACAGTATTTTTTCTTTTTACTAAGTCCTCATTTTAAGTTTGCATTTATGGGAAATCTGTCTCAAACAACATTGCAAGTCTTGGAATCAATTATGATATAATTTCCAAGAATAACTTTGTTATTACAGATTTGGCCTAAAAAACTACCTTTATTTCTTTAAAAGTTTATTAATTGTTGACTTCTAATTTCTTTTGTTTTTTACATATTTTGTAATTTTTAAATGATGGTGTCTTTTTTTTTTGTCGGATTATTTCTTTTTGATATGATTTTTCATTATGAAAATAAACTATTTTTAGGTATAAAAAATTAACATTGGCACATATATCAAAAAGGTAAATTGTCACTAAAAGATGAATTTTAAAGCCATCAAGTTTCAATCATGGACAGCACAAGACAGATTCCTAACAGAACAGGAACATAAAACCTTTATTCACAGATATTTTGTACATCAGAATTAGATATGCATTTTGGATCTTTTAACATCCCTCATTAGTCTGTTTGTGTACAATTGCTAATTTAAAAAAAATATATTAATTAAATTTCAATCTTCTAACAATGTAAATTTTGTAAAGCTACCCATGTTTAAATTATGAAAATATTTTTTATAATGTAAAACAAAAACAAACTAACAAATAATGTTTTTCTATCTTTGGCATATAACAAAAGTAACAATTTTCCTTTATATCAATGTCAAAATAATGGATTGTCTTAGAAGTAGATATCTAAAATTTATAAAAAATATAGCATAATTATTAAAGATAACTTTAATTACCTTATGCTGTAATATAACTATTAATTGCCATCTTAAAATAAGTCCACGAAATCGTCTTTCATGCTAAATTATAAAAAAAAAAAAGTATTTCAGCAGAATTTCCAATAATAATCTGAATATATGAAAAGTGAATGTAATCTAAATTTTAAAAAAGTTAGATATAAAAATTATTACTTCATTATCTACAACAGGAAATCCATTGTGCTTTTCTTTTATTAACACATCTATAATTTTTCCAACTTTTTCAATTGTGTTGAATGTTACAACTGGATAACTCATCACTTTACTAAAATTAAAATTGTTTAAAATATTTCATTCATCATTGATTTATAGTTTTATCAAATTTATGTAATTTTTAATAATGCATGATGATTATTTATGATTATACTATTTGTCTTTCATAACTACAAATAATTAGCAACTTAAATATTTAAGTTCTTAATTATCTGAAAATAATAATAATAATAATAATTTATTCATTTATCAACTATCATTTAAAATTTTCAGTTCTTAATTACTTCATTCAAATCTGATGTTAAATTTAAAATAAATATAAGTTATATGTTAAAAGTTAACATATAAAAGATTAAGTGAATAATCAGTGTTTTTTTTTTTTTATATAAAAAGTCAGGATCCAGTACTACCTGACTGTAATCAACAGATTGTTCACAAATCATCATATATAGATTTTAGAAATAGTTGCCAGTATGATGTACCAACATGTACCATCACAAAAAAGTTTTGTTAAAAAAAACAGAATTTATTAAATACCTAGCATAAATGCTATGAGAAAATGGTGGAGGCTCCCATGAAAGAAGAGGAACACTTGCTAATCGAATATGAATATCATATAAACCCTAGAAATGATTAAAAAAAAGTCAATTAATCAAAACTAATAGTGAAATTTATATATATAACAGAATTAAAAATATATAAATCTTATCTATAAAAATAAATTTCAGTATTCATTATGTACTATTTAAATTCTTAATACACACACACGCACACGCACGCGCGTGCACAAACAAACAAAAATCTATATGAAGATATTTTCTATTAACTATAAAAAAAAATAAACTAAGGACATTGACAAATCATTTATATTTATTCACAGTTGAATGTTAATGTAGAAGCATAATTGTTTCACCTGGAGAATGTATCATGAGTCCAAGCTTACAAAGCAACTGAATCTATATTTTACTTATCATTATAGGACTGGACGGTTGATTTTGATATGATTCGACTGCCGAGCAGAGACAGTCGAGTCAGGATTCTGACACCAGGTGTGATAAGTTTTCGCACTCACACCAAATGTGGATTTTAAAGTTCAAGGCTGAAAGTTTTAGTATTGGCACATGGATAAGTGACAACTCCTGAGTTCTGATGCAGCTGGAAATGCACAGAGGTAACGACAACTAATTTGAATAATAATAACAAAAACATTTATTGACCGTAAACTAATATATACAAAATTAACTTTTACCAAGTATAAACACAGACAATTTCAAGAATGGACCTATACAAATTATTAATTCTAATACTAATAGCTCAAGAAAAACCAAGGAAATCTTTCATATTATATTTATAATAACCTGTCCTAACCTTAACTTTTTGTGTCAATAAACAATACCTTCTGAGAGAGCTGTCTCAAATTCTTCTTTTCCGCTTCCAAAGTTGGTTTCACAGATTTGATGAATAGTTCTATGAGATGGAAGACACTTAGAGACACATCTAGACAAAACAACGGACACACCAAAAGTTCTCCCGGACAGGACTGACTTCTAACTTTTTGGAGCATAGTCCGTCCCTGCCTCTCAATGTCTTCACCAATCCTGTCGGATGAGAGAAAGGGTTCGAATTAATTCCCGAATCCCATTCGCTCCAATAGATGACGATTTTTCCTGGGATTGGCTGCAGAACTGTCAGAATTTTATTTTTATGACTTGGGGTTTGTTGGGAGAGCTGGTAAACTTTGATCTCCTTAATGTCAGTGATAATAACTATTTTCTCTCTCGAGGTATGGTTTATAACAAGTTTTGTAATTTAAGTGGAAAAATTCTTACCCATGCCAAAAAGTTATTCAAAAATTCTAGTCTAAAGATTTTCTCTGTTTTGCTAGCTTTTCTTTGTTCTTATGCTTGCTTAACTTTAAATAGAGCAGATCTTTTTATCCAATTATAATTATATACTGATTTAATATTATTTTCTAAAGTTATAAGAAATAATTAATAATTTACATACATACATACATACATACATACATACATACATACATACATACATATTATATATATATGATAAAGGAAGGTAGCAATAAGGGAACAGTTAGCTTCAAAGGACTGTATCGGAAAACCGGTGACAGAAATATCTCGGTGGTTGGTTAGTCAGCTGGTAATAGGAGATCTTTAACTATGGTGATTGTTTATAAAAACTCCTGCATGATGTCTCCAAAACGAACACGTGTGCAAGAGCTGTAAATTTTAATTAGACGAATTTATAGAAAAAAGGAGCAAAGGTAGGGTTTGGAATCTTATTTAGACGAATATATATAGAAAAGAAGGTTAAAGGTGAGTTTTGGAATCTCACATCATGACTTAATATTTTTTCAGTTGGGAAGGCATAAAGCTAATAAAGAAGGACAATTTTTACCTGTTTGTGACAAAAGCAACAGTTATCTAGATCCTAACATAAGCCGCTCACTACTACGTTACAATAAACAAGGTAGACAAAAGCCTATTTTGTCACCATCTATCATGTGATGTTAGGCTAGCCATTATATATATCCCTTCTAAGAGTATAATTATCAGGCTAAAACCAGATTTCTTTCATAAAATCTGCTGAAAGAAAGGGAGCATCTTCTGAGTTTTAATAAAGTCTTTTATTAAAACTCAGAAATATTATCTGTTTCAATGTAAGTCAATAAAATTCATAAGTTCATTAGCAGAAACTATTTATTCTATTGTGTTTGCTACGTGAATAATTCTCTGCTAATGAACTTGTGAATTTTATTGATACTTTACTATGCAACCAACCATTTAGCTAAAAATGTTAACTGTCTCCCAGGGTTTCATGAGAATTCTAATTTTTTTTTTTACAAACATCTTGTGTTATCATTTTAAACAATTTTAATATTGATACAAAAATATATGTTATTTTAATCTTTAAATATTTCTTTTAAAATTAAGAGCTTTAAAAATATAAAGCAGATTTCATATTTGTTTATTCTCCTATAATTAGGAAATAATTATGTTAAAAAAAGTGCCAAGAACTTATATTAATATTTATCTATAATTAAGTTTGTAACTTTTAATTATTATGAAATTTAGACATTTTTAAAGAATTTTAACTTTTAGCTTATTTTATAACGAAATTTGTTAATAAATATTTAAGTTCATATTTGCACTGTTTAAATTATTTGTTTGTTTTTTGATGCAATTATTTAGCATTAATATGATTCTAAATTGTCCTTCCTTTAAAGTCAGTCAGTAATGAAAAATTAACATATCTTCAATATAATGTTTCAGTCACTTAGGTTTGAAATCTTGTTTGAGTAGAAATAAAAATACAGTGGTACCTCGGTTTACGAACGTCTCGGTCCACGAACAAATCGGTCTACGAACACCATTTACGAAAAAATTTTGCTTTGCTTCACGAACGATGCTTCGGTTCACGAACACACGAACCCAGCAAAAACCCAGTTTTCCTAGTTCACGTGAATACAGTTGAGTCCAAAAAACAAGTGTTGATATTTTAATTTTTTCTTTATTTTGTTGTGTATATTTTACCAACGTGATATTTACTTTAAGTTTTAGAAAAGAATGGATATTTACATTAATATGCCGACGGTGCGTCGCCGATATTGTATGTAATAGGACACGCTCTCCTTTGTGTGTCAGTCGTCTATCTAGTATTGTCTTGTATATTTTACCTGAAAATTACTGGTACGAGAGCGCACAACATATTTAATTAAATTTATCTCTTATTATGGCTCCAAAAAAAGTTAAAAGTGTTAGTGAAGGTGGTGTTAAGAAACCTAAACGTATTACTGTTGATACAAAAAAGGAAATTATAGCTAAACATGAAAATGGTGTTCGTGTTTCGGATCTCGCCAAGGAATACGACATGGCGAAATCGACGATCTGCACTATTCTAAAGAATAAAGATGCTCTGAAGAAAGCAGATGTATCTAAAGGAGTGACTAGGTTAACGAAGCAAAGGCCTCAAATGTTACAAGAAGTAGAGAAATTGTTGTTAGTTTGGATTAATGAAAAGGGACTTAAGGGAGATAGTGTGAGCGAGGCTTTGATATGTGCGAAGGCTTTAGAGCTTCATCAATATTTATTGGTGAACCAGCCAAGTACAAGTGATAGTAGAGTCGAGGAATTTAAGGCAAGTAGAGGATGGTTCGAAAAATTTTGTCGACGAACTGGAATTCATAGTGTCGTTAGGTATGGAGAGGCAGCTAGTTCAGACCAAAAGGCAGCAGAGAAATATGTGAAGGACTTTGGTAAGTTTATAGACTTAGAAGGTTACGTCCCGAATCAAATTTTTAATTGCGATGAAACAGGGCTATTCTGGAAAAAAATGCCAAAAAGGACATACATAACCAAGGAGGAAAAGTTGCTACCTGGCCACAAACCAATGAAGGATAGGCTTACACTATTATTGTGTGCGAATGCAAGTGGAGATTTTAAAATTAAGCCCCTTTTAGTGTACCACTCTGAAAATCCGCGTGTTTTTAAGCGCAATAAAGTAATAAAAAGTAAGCTTCCAGTAATGTGGAGATCAAATTCTAAGGCTTGGGTTACCAGAATATATTTTAGGGAGTGGTTGAATGATGTTTTTGCTCCTTCTGTTAAAACATATCTTGAGGAAAAGAAATTGCCTCTTAAATGTGTGCTGCTTATGGACAATGCTCCTGCTCATCCTCCAAATGTTGAAGAAGACCTTGATCCTGCATACGACTTTATTAAGATCAAATTTCTGCCTCCTAACACCACACCTCTATTACAGCCAATGGATCAGCAAGTAATTTCTAACTTTAAGAAATTATATATGAAAGGTCTTTTTTCAAAGTGTTTCCAGATCACCAATGATACAGATTTGACCCTGCGAGATTTCTGGAAGGATCACCTTAATATCCTCCACTGCATAAAACTCATTGATAAAGCCTGGAACAATGTCTCTTACCGCACATTGCAATCAGCATGGAGGAAACTTTGGCCAGCTTCTGTGCCTGACAGACATTTTAAAGACTTTGAGGAAGAGACAGATGTGATACAAGACATTGTAGCCATTGGAAAAAGTTTGGAGTTGGAAATCAACGAGGATGATGTGGTGGAGCTGCTGGAGGATCATAGCGTAGAACTCACCCCAGAAGAACTTATTGAATTACAACTTGAGCAGGTGGAAGCTATTGAGGAGGAGCACTCAGCAGAAGAACAAGAGGTGCAAGATGCTTCAACTGCTGAAATAAAAGACATTTGCAGTAAGTGGAGTGAAGTGCAGGCTTTTATTGAGAAACATCACCCTGACAAAACTGTTACCGGAAGAGCAGTGGAAATTTTAAATGATAATGTAATGGACCATTTTCGCAAAATTCTCCAGCAAAGAAAAAAAAGGATTTCTCTGGATCGTTATCTTACGCAATTACCAACTGCCTCTTCTTCGAAGGAGTAATTTTCCTCCTCCCCCTCTCCACTCCTCCATCCTCGTGTGCCATCAATTATCAACCACAAAAATATATTGTATATATGCAGTATTGTAAAATTAGTTTTATTTTGGTAATTAAACTGCTTTCTTCTAATATTACTGTTATATTTATTTCCTTTCTGTATTATTTCCACACAAAAAGCCATAACATGTTAAAAATTTTTTTCTTAGGACAAAAAACGTATTATTTGGATTTACATTAATTGCAATGGGAAAAATTGATTCGGATCACGAACTTTTCGGATCACGAACAAGGTCAAGGAACGGATTGTGTTCGTGAACCGAGGTACCACTGTATACAGCAATACCTTGCATAGTCCAGTTAATTGGTTCCTCTTTCTTACCGGACTAATTGAAACCAGACTATTTGAGGTACGTAACCTATGGGAAAAATTATAATTGGTTCTAAGAAATTTTCGATTTGCTCATATGTTTTTTTAAATTATAAATTCTTACATTAATAATTATTTCATAAGCATTAAACATTAAAATCTTTTATAAAGATTTACAATAGACAGAAGGGACAGAAAGTGGATCCGAACCTATAAAGAAGAATAGATAAAGAGGGCTCGCCCAGCAGGTGAACGCATTCACTTTCTCCAAGTCGGCCTCCTTAGTGCCATTCCAAACACAGAGCGGCGCTCTGCGTAAAGGCAGATTCCCATTTGAACTGGGCTGCCGCAGGCTGATGAGTCGCAAATGCCGATATGCCCAGTATTCATTCCCATTCAATGATTCAATTAAGTATTTGCGATAAACAGCTGACGACATTGCACTTGAGAAGAAGGGCATTATAACAAACGTTGTTCAGATAAATTTGACAATACTGGAGCAGCTGCCTGCTTGTCTCAGCTCATCATAGTGGCTATTCATGTCATATATAGGTAGTAAGTTGCAAGCACACTTACATTTCATATTTATTCTAAATAAAGTAAATTAAAAATTTTTTATTAACAATTATAATCTGGATTATAGTGAAACCCAGACTATGCGAGGTATTGCTGTATTCTGATGTCTGATCAAATCAAATTCCTTCAACAATAATAATGCAATGAAAAGTAGACAAAAGCTTAGACCCCTTAGTTGTTATTAAAACAAAATAAACTAATAAAATTACTTTATTATGTTAGTTTATTTTGTTTTAATTATTTTATTATTTTGTTTAATCATATTATATCTAAACTTCTTCAGTTTTATTTATCTATTGTCAAATTTTTCTACATTTAGTTATACATAATATAGCACCCATTCTTAATTACATGCATTTTCAGCTTTGTATAAGATTTATTTTTCTGTATCTTCTTATTTGATAATTAACAAGTTATTACTTAAAATATATTGAGAATATCAAAATAAGAAATTTTTATTTTTCTATATTTAATAATTATAAACTGATTTCTGTCTATGGTCATACACTAGAAGAGAAATCAGTTTATAATCATTTAATATATTGGGTTGTTTGGAAAGTAATTTCGTTTTTTCCCACTAGTGGCGTTAATTGTATTTTTCCCCGCCAATTTTATTCTAAGCCATATTATCATTATAAATTTCGACAACTGACATTTCAAGGCATATTTATAACAATTTTTTTTTGATTTTGTACATTTTGTTTTTTTTGTGTGTCCTATCAAAAATGGAAAATAAAATGGAGATTTTCGGCATATTTTACTTTTTTATTACTGAAAACGTAAGAATGCTGTTCAAGCAAGAAAAAAGTTATGTGAAATGTAGGGAGAAGATGTGTTAACGGAATGCCAGTGCCAAAACTGGTTTGCAAAATTTCATTTTGATAATTTTGATGTTAAAGGTGCACCATGTGCTGGAAGGTTAGTTGAAGCTGATGATGACAAAATAAAAATATTGGTTGAAACAAACCGCTTAATAACAACATCAAAAATTGCTACAAGATTGGATTTTTTGAATTCAACCATTCATGATCAGATGAAACGCTGATATTTGGGTTCCGCATGTTCTCAAAGAAAGATTTGCTCCATCGCATCAATATCTGATTTGCTGTTCAAACGTGAAGAAAATAACTTCTTTCTGAAGCGGATCATAACTGTTGATAAAAAATGCATTCTTTATAACAAAGTTGAACACAAGCGATCATGGAGCAGAAGAAATGAGCCAGATCAAAGCACTCCGAGACCCCATATTCATCAAAAAACCGACGTTCTTTGTTTGGTGGAATTTCAAGGGAATTGTTTTTCTGAGCTTCTTCCAGACAATTTCAGAATTAATTCGGAAGTGTACTACCACCAATTAGAAAAACGGAACGATTCCATCAAACAGAAGCGGCCAGAATTGATTAACAGAAAAGACATAATGTTTCATCATGACAATACCGAACTTCATACAAGTTTGATGGCTTGCCAGAAGCTGTTACAGATTGGATGGGATATGCTACCATATTCACCATATTCGCCATATCTGGTACCTTCCAATTATTACTTAATCTGGTCTTTACAAAATTCTTTACACTGCAAAACACTTAGTTTAAATGAGAATGTCAAAAATCACTTGTTTCAATTTTTTGCAAGAAAAGATCAGAAATTCTATGAGCATGGAATCATGCTACTACCAGAAAGAAGGCAACATGTGTTGGACCAAAATGGTCAATATATAATTAAATAAAATATTTATATACTATAAAAAAATTGTCGTACATTTTCATGGAAAAAAACTAAATTACTTTCCGAACAACCCAACAGAAAAAATAAATTTAGTGGAATAAACTTAGGAGAATAAATTTTAAATCAGCTAATATATATTTAAAAAAATTCATAAATTAGTTTTACATTGAAAAAGGCAAATCAATAATAGGTAGTAATAGTAACTACCCATTATTGATTAATGTAGCTTTTTAATGTATGAGAATATTCAAAAAATAATATTTTACATACATTATATAAATACTTTATATTCAACTCAAATTATATTTCAATTATTTTGAAAACGTATATTCTTATTTTTTGAATATTCTCATACCAATATATTTTCAAAACTGATTTAATAACACACAGCTTTAAAAATATAAATCTTGAATTTTATTTAACTATATTAAATTATAACTCACTAAAATAATTTATCACTTCAAAAAACAATATATTCTACCATTAAATAAACAATGTAAAAGCTTCTTTAGATATATTAATTATGCATTATTTAACATTTTCAGCATATAATTATATTACTATCTTACAGAATAACAAAGTATTTAGAATTTTATTCACACAAATATTTAAATCATATTGCTATATTATGCACTTATATCATTTTAAAAAGGAAGAAGTTTGAGGATAAATTTTTATCAAATAAAATAAATTAATACTATATACCTCATTAAAATAATCTCCAACCCATTTTGCTACCATTAAAGTAAGCATTAAGGGAAGACCTAATGTCAGATTTCCAGTTGATTCAATCAAAATAGCTGTTAAACTAATAGTCATTCTTACAACTCCACCAAGCATAGCAGCAGCTCCAATTAAAGCAAATTTACTTAAGTTAATCCATGTCTAAAATTTAAGAACAAAACATATATTAAATAAATGATTTAATTTTAACCAGTGTCCCAATTAAGTGGAATCCACTGTATATAATTTTGTACCAATTCTTAGAAAAAAATACAAACCATTAAAACTAATGCATAAACTACTCACATAATCTTAAAAATATAATTATTATTATTTATATATAATAAATTTTGTTAAAAATACTTAAACATTGGTAATTTGTCTTAATACTATACAGTATTTAGAAAAGTTATATCAAAACATAACTCTCAACAAAATTTAACATTTTATTAGCTCAAAAAAATAAATCTATTATTAATATAATTATTGTATAAATATTTTTTAATTATTCCGATCT
>AYEL01060107.1:0-13424 GCA_000484575.1 Olivierus martensii | reverse complement strand
GAATTTGATTAATTCATTCTGGAGACCCAAAAAAAAAATAAATAACAAGTTATATAATTTCTTACTATGTTTATTTATATGTAATAACCATAATATATACATACATAGTCTTGCATTTTAATCTATTATGCTTTTTTCCATTAAAGAATATGTCCAATCTCGAATGCTTTTCTCTCTTCAAGATTTTTCAGAAGTCATTAATTGTATTATCGTTGTAGAGATCTCAAACCTATTGACCTCATCCTGGTATGGGTGCATCTAAGACCAAAATATTGTAAAATCTCTCTCTTATCTTCTTTAATAAATCTTTGATTTGTTTTAAGCTGTCTCCGAGTTCATTTTAATCAGAAAAAAACTATTGTTCTCCCATCCTTACCCATGTCCATGAACACGCAAGGCCTAAGCCTGTCATTCTGTTAGGTTAGTTAAGCTGCAATATTCTCGTGAGATATTTTTATCTGGCGGCGGTTACTTATAGAGAGCTCATCACAGGCTGGCCAACACCCATGATGGGGTCAACCAGATGGTTGAAGGATGAGGTTCATCGGGCTGGGCCCAGACCCCTTCTCAAAAAGTTGGAGGAGTGGGACCCGAATCCTTCAGGATAGTAAGCCACAACTTTACCATGCGACCATCTGGCCGGTCTGTTATTCCATCAGTCTGCAGGACCCACAGTTTGTTCTGTGAAGTGCTCGTTATCCAAATATAAAAATCTTTCACGAAAGTGTTCGTTATCCAAACAGTTCATTAACCAATCACTCACTGTACTTATGACTAAATATATAGTAAATTCTTAATTTATATTCTTTTAACTGGAAATAGAAGGGAATAAAAACACAACTCAAAAGCCAAATAGTAAGAAAAACCGTTTAATCAAAAACGGTTTTATTGGCTTTGGCTTACTATTTGGCTTTTGAGTTGTGTTTTTATTAACTAAAGTAAGAAGTTTACATTAGTCATTATAAATAGAAGGGAGGTTATTTGGAGAATAATGGACACTACATCCTTTTCTTAACAAAACAAGTATTAAACTTATAAATCTAATACAGCACAAATTCACAGTGGAAAAAACATTCATAAGAGAGAAGCGCTTTCAGCTTTATTAAGCCATCTTCAGCTCAATAAGAATAATATAACGTTTTAGAACAAAAGAACTATATACAATAATTATTATATATAGTTCTTTTGTTCTAAAACGTTATATTATTCTTATTGAGCTGAAGATGGCTTAATAAAGCTGAAAGCTCTTCTCTTTTACAAATATTTTTCCACTGTGAATTTGTGCTGAATTAGATTTATAATTTTATATATATAAGTCTGTTTATTTATTGTTCAGTCCAGAAAAATAAACAGTATAGAATCTCACAAAATTTTTGCAATTCTCAAGTGGTAAGTAAAACTCGCACAAAACTCAACTTGACTCTAGCTTAACAGTAGAGAAACTGACTAAAAACTGTCATCTCTCCTGTTTTACAGTGAGGTTCATGTTACAGTTCAAGCTTCCCCTCCAAACTGATGTTTTTCCAAGATGGTCATAAATAATTGGAGCTTCCCCTCAACTTGCAATATTCTCCCTCCAATTATTCAAAGAATTCTCGACATCCTCCCACCTAAGTTAATGGTAATTTTAGAGTTAACTTACAAATCAATGATATGCTAAAGCTATAAAACACTTAGAGGTTTTCTTTCTACAAAGACAGTTTATTAGGGGGCCTTATTTTTCTACCACTTCATGTATAATAAAAAGTCATTAATAATGATGTCACCACCCCTGCTCTCCTTAGCAGGTTCTATAGATCTCTGAGAAATGCCTTCTCCAACAATTTTGTTATCTGGCTTTTCTGCTGGAATTTCTTCTACAGAAAAAACTTCTAACGGGTAAAGACTTTGAAGTGCTCTAACTAGTTCTCCTCTCTGGGTTTTGACTCTTGCAGGTCAACTTACTCCATCTGCACCTGGAAGCAACTCCATTGTACAACCAAGGGGCCAGATTAATCGTTTCTTGTCCTCACCACCAATGAGAATGATATCACCAACTTTAACAACTGATCTGGTTGGTTCTTGGCTTGGCTGTTTGAAAAGTTCCCAAATATTCTTGTCGAAATCTTTTTCTAAATGCTTTGCATACGCTTTGGATATAATGTAGCCTTCGTCATAAATTATCTGGGTCCATATTCAAATTAATTTTGGGCATTCTGTCAGTTTTGATTTCTTTCAGAAAATACACTGGGGTTAGAGCAGTAAAATCTGGATCAGCAGACACAACAGTGAGAGGTCTATCATTTAAATATAGCTTCACAATTGCACATAACTGTGTACATTTCTTCATAGTTTAAACTGGTTCGTCCAAGTATTTTTTTTTAATTTGTTTCATCATCCCAACCAGACAAAAATTTCAAAAGTTGAAAAACACAACTAGGTACCTCTTATTTATTTTTGCAAGATAGGCTTTTGTGGCATTTAGAATTATCACAAAATGTTATTCTTTTGCACAAACATAATTTAGATACACAATGCTTCGTGCATTGAAAGCAGATTTAGCCCTGTGTACATCCACTGGTGCAGATTGCAGCCTTTGTCAATGAGATTTGTTTACCCTTGCAGATATTTTCTAAAGAAATAAATTTCTTCTGGCAAATATAGAACTCTGAGTGGGAATATATGAGAAATGAAGACTCTTGTTTTAACTGTTTGTCACTTCAGGTTTTGACTAGGAAAACTAGAAATTCCAGATTTTGAATAAGAAATGTTCGGCATTTCCAGTTCGGCCTAGGAAATACTAGAACATCCGACAAGCATTAGGATGTTCTTGTTTTCACTAAGAAATTCTAGTACTTCCTGAATTTGGGTTTGTCCTGTAACATATATAATAATAATAATAATAATAATAATAAAATATAAAAATAATATAAATAATAATAATAATAACAGAAAAAAATTCCACCATAAATATAACTTTTGTATGTTTTACTTTAATATTTATATAATTACCAACTTATTACATTCATTGTTTTATTAACTAACAAAAACACTTTTTAAATTTAATTATAAAACTTTTTAAAAGTCATCCTATATTGAACTGGAATTAAAGAATTTGAAGAGTAAAACATTATTGGCAGGTGTTGGCAAGTACTTGACACTGCTGATTTGACTTATGTTTTGAACCTTATATTTCAAACAGTGTTACCAAATGTAAATGATTTTACATATAAATTTAAAAAAATAAATAACTTTCATCTTGAAAATGGAATGGATTTTAAAATCCTGGACAATTACTGATAAGAGACAATATAACAAAAAATCTGAACTACCCAAAAAATTCAGGCTGAATGATCATCCTTTTGTTATTCCAAAGTTATCATAATCTCTCTAAAAGTTGCAATTGTAATTATCAACAGATAAGACCAACTTTTATTACAATGAAAATTAAAAGTATTCAAAAGCCTTTAATTTTCATTAGTTTATTTATAAATACAGACACTGACGACTTATTTTATTTTAATTAATAAAAAAAATAGATTACCTAAATCTTGACCATGTGCTCTTTCATTTCCTTGAATATAAAGTAAGGAATATCCAGCCCACATCATACTTGTGCCAACTGGACATTTTGGTATAAAGACACTCTGACTATGATAAGTAAAAAAGAAACCTCTAGACTTTACAGAATGTCCTGGTATACCTTTACTACCTCTATCACCTGGTGGACCAGAAATTCCTGGAGGACCTTCATTTCCTATAATTTAAAAGCATAGTTTATAATAGTTTTATTTTTTAATATTATAAAATTAAATTATATTTATATCTCGGAGGCATATGACACTCTATGTTCAATTTCAAAAAATTGTACATAGTGTCATATGCCTCCGAGGTACAGATATATTTAAAACTTTTTAAAAAACAATATAAATTTAAAAAAATTTAACCCCAATCTTTTGTAATTTATTTTACCAGGTGCGCAACTAAGTTTCCTGGTTTTTTTATCAATGAAAAATTGCAAAATTCAAGAGAAATACAAAAAATTGTTTATTCAAAGTATCATCCCTCACTAGCTACACATTTTTGCCATCTCTCTGGCAAAACATGAATACCACGACGATAAAATGACGCGTCTTTGGACCAAAACCATTTATCCAACCAATTTTGCACTTCTTCGAAATTGGCCAAGAGTAGCCCAGCCAAGCCATGCGCCATTGACCGGAACAAGTGATAATCGGAAGGGGCCAGGTCTGGCAAATATGGCAGGTGTGGTAGCAGATCCCATTTCGGCATTTTGATGGTATCCTGAACGATGGAAATGAGATGGCTCGGAGCATTGTCATGCTGCAATATCACTCATTCGTGTCTCGTATCCCATTCTGGCTGTTTTTCGAGCAATGTTGTTGTTGTTGTTATGTGCCATCAAGTTGGGTTTGACTTCTGGTAGACTGCATGGACAAATTCTCTCCATTCAGACCTGCTTTTGGTCAGATCGCACAGTTCTCTCAAAGTCATTCCAGTAGTTGTCTTGATCCTATCTATCCATCTTGTTTGCTTTCGTCCTCTTCTTCTGCTTCCCTCCACCTTTCCAAGCATAATCATCTTTTCCAATCCATGCTCTGCACGCATCACATGTCCAAAATATGAGAGCTGTTGTTTGGTGATCATGGCCTCTAGGGAGCGGCCTGGTTTGACTTCATCCAACACTGATTTATTGGTTCTTCTTGCAGTCCAAGGAATTCTGAGCAATCTTCTCCAGATCCACAATTCAAAGGAGTCTATCTTCTTTCTTTCACATTTCCTGATTGTCCAACTTTCACAACCATACATTACCACAGGGAAGACCATTGCCCTTACTATTCTTATCTTGGTTGACAAAGAAATATCTTTATCCTTCATTATCTTGGATAAACTGGTCATTGCAATTCTTCCTAGAGTCAACCTCCTTCTTATCTCTCCAGCGCACTGTCCCTTTTTATCAATTCTGGAGCCAAGGAAGACATAGTTGTCCACTGCCTCTATCTCCTCGCCATCAATTTTAAAATCAGTATTCATGCTTGTTGTCATTACTTTTGTCTTTTTTATGTTTAGCATTAGTCCACATTTGGCACTTTCCTTTTTGACTTTCTTAATCAATTCCATCAAGTCTTCCTTGTTTTCGGCCAGCAGAGTGGTGTCATCAGCATATCTCAGATTATTGATGATTTCTCCACCAATTTGAATACCAGCTGTAGTATTCTCTAATTGAGCCATTCTCATAACATATTCACTGTAACAATTAAAAAGGTATGGAGAGAGAATGCAGCCCTGTCTCACTCCATTTCTTATTTTGAACCATTCTGTCTCTCCGAATTCTGTTCTAACAGTAGCTTCTTGTCCAATGTAAAGGTTTCTCATGAGTAAAATAAGATGCTCAGGAACTCCCATGGATCTCAAAATGTTCCACAGCTTAGCATGGTCGACACAGTCAAAAGCCTTACTGAAATCAATAAAGCACAGGTACACATCTTTTTGGGATTCCCTGGCTTTCTCCATTATCCATCTGATGTTTGCAATTTGGTCATGTGTTCCTCTGCCTCGCCTGAAACCAGCTTGCACTGCTGGCATTTCTCTCTCTCCATGTATGGCTCTATTCTTTTCTGTAAAACCTTTAGCGGCATGAGAAATTAATGCAATGGTACGATAATTTGCACATTCACTGGCATCACCTTTTTTGGTATAGGAATAAATGTTGACTTCTTCCAGTCATTTGGCCCCTCGGCCTTATTCCAAATATGCTGACATAGTACTGTTAGTACTTTAATCGCAGCTTCTCCACCAGCTTTCCACAGCTCAATTGGAATTCCATCTGGTCCTGGTGCTTTCTTATTTGGGAGTTGTTTCAGTGCCCATTGTACCTCACTTTGCATTGGTGCAGGTTCCGTAATATAGTCCTTCACATCGTAAGTTTCTGTCATGTTGCTGTTTTGCTTGTAGAGATTTTCTGTGTATTCTTTCCATCTTTGTTTCACTTCAGTTGCTTCAGATATGGTTCTCCCATCTTCATTCCTGAGAATTCCAACTTTTGCTGTAAACTTGCCTGTGATTTCTTTGATTTTCTTGAAAAAGTCCCTTGTTTTTCCCATCAAATTTAGGTTTTTCTATTTGTTGGCACTCTTGATTTAGAAAATTTTCTTTATCTTTTCTAGCTTGACGTTGAAAATCGTCATTCAATTTCCTTACTTCTTGTATGTTCCCTGCAACTTTCGTTCTCTTCCGTTCCTTTGCAATCTGGATAGCTTCTGCAGAAAGCCAAATGGAAGTCTTCTTCTTTCTAATTTGGGGAATGTTGTTCTTTGCTTCTGATTGTACAATTTCTCTTAGTTCAGTCCATAATTCATCTGGTTCGCATTCTAACATATTCAGTGCACTAAATTTATTTTTTACTGCAACTGAATATTTTAATGGTATGTTGTTTAGATCATATCTGGTGGGTGGAGCTTGTTTCTTCAGTTTTCTTAGTTTAATCCTGATTTTTGAAATCAGTAGTTCATGATCAGTTCCACAGTCTGCACCCGGGAGAGTCTTGGCGGATTGTATTGCACTCTTTCATCTTTTATTCCCTATTATCTAGTCAATCTGGTTTCGATGTTGTCTGTCTGGGGATGTTCAAGTGTAAAGTCTTCTTTTGTGCTGCTGAAAAAAAGTGTTAGCAATGAATAGAGAATTCTCTCCACAAAAATCAATTAGTCTTTCTCCAGAGTCATTGCGAGTTCCTAAACCAAATTTCCCAGTAATCCCTGTACTCTAATATCACCAACTTTCGCATTCCAGTCACCAATTAACAACAGCATGTCTTTGCCTGAAATGGTGTCTATTGTTTCCTGTAGCTTGCCATAAAAATCTTCAATCTCTTCCTCTGTGGCACTTGTGATAGGTGCATAGACTTGAATAAGAGTGATGTTTGTTGGATGTCCTTTTATTCTTATTGTAATTATTCTCTCGTTAACCGGGTTGAAACCAATCACTGATTTGCCAATGGTCTTCTGAAGAACAAAAGCTACTCCATTTCTTCTTTTGGAGTCATGACCTGAGTAGTATATCACAAATTCTCCGGAGATAAAGTGACCCTTTCCAGTCCAATTGAGCTCACTTACACCTAATATCTCTAACTGTGTATGAACCAATTCTGCCTTCACAATCTAACAGTTTGCCTTGATTCATACTCCTTACGTTCCAGGTTCCTACGGTGTGTGTCTTCATGAAACATGTGCCTTTTCTTACGCTGCTGCAACAATTAACAACTAGGCTTCCTTGTAGCTTTGACCTAGTCATGTCATTACGCATGGAGCTATTCAAAGAGGTCCACTGTTCTTCCCCAGTAGCCATAAGGATGCGTTCAGGTCTGGGGGCTCACCTTCCAGCATCATAACGCTAACACTAACAGATTTGTCCATACAGTTTTCTTGGCATAATACAGAAGTGGTTTGCCATTGCCTTCTTCTGGGATGTTTATCGACAACTATGTCTAGATCCGCACTGTTCTGTGAAAACAGGGGGCACCTCGAGAAGGATGTGGCGCTTTGCCATGCAGTGCAGTCTTGGTAAAGGAGTGGCTAGGTCTCAAAAGCAGAGTTGAAATGCATCACGTTACCTGGTCTAAGACCTTACCCCCTTTCAAGCAATACATGATTAAAATTGATCAGTTGTTGTTGGTAGCGATGCCCATTGACAGTTTTGCCCAGTTTCAGCAGCTCATAGTACATGATTCCTTTCTGTTCCCTCCAAATGCAGAGCATTGTCTTCTTTCTGAAGTGATTTGGCCGTGCCGTTGATAGTGATGCTTCTCCAGATGAAAGCCACAATTTTTTGCATTTGGGATTCTCGAAATATATCCACTTCTCATTGCCAGTAACAATTTGATGCAGGAAACTCTTTCTTTCATGCTGCAAATGCAAAATTTTGGGAAATGGCTCTTCGATTTTCCATGTGTCTCTCAGTCAACTCATGTGGCACCCATTTTCCTTCTTTTTGAATTTTTCCTATGGCATGTAAATGTTTGGAAATAACTTGTCGAGTCATGTTCAATGGCTCCGCAAGTTGATCTTGTGTTTGCATATCATCTTCATCCAATAACGCTTGCAGATTGGCATCCTCAATTGTTTTTGGTCTTCTGGAGTGCTCCTTGTCCTTAGTGTCAAACTCGCCTTTTGAAGTATTTAAACCAATCTTCACAGGTAGTTTTCGATGGTGCTTGTTCGCCATAGGCCTCTTGAAGCAAACGATGTGCTTCAGTAGCATTTTTTTCAAGTTAAAGCAGAAAAGCAAAACTTTACATAAATGCTATTTATTTGGCACAAAACTCGACATCTTCATTGTTAGAAAAAATATTTTTGCGTTGCGATATGTGTTGGCATTATAATTGGTTATTGTTAACAGATGTCCAAGCTATAAAAAAACACAACTTCAGACATGTATGTCTACTACACGTGTCGTCAGCGCCACTCATGTGTGAAACCCAGAAACTTAGTTGTGCACCTGATATTTCTTCTTTCTTCTTATAATTATTATTATTTGGATATTTTACTTAGTTCAAGAGTTGACTTACATTTCACATCCTCTTAGTTCAATTAGAAATTATAAGTTATGCAACAGAATTGCTGTCTTCCCAGGAAACTTATTTGTCACATGACATCATTTATTTTAAAATAATATCATTGATCTGGTTTGAGATCCAGAAGAGTTAAAAAATAGTCTCTTATTGATGATTTATAATTGATAACTAATTATTGTCAAACTATAAAGAAGATGACAGAAATTGTTTTATACATAAACTAGAAATTGAAGTTGTTGCAGAATGTAAAGGAGTTGAGCATGGGACTTTATAAAAGTTGCTGTTATAAAAAGCTATTGTCAGTTAGGGACAATGAAGTGAGCTAGATTGCATGTTATATGAATGACTTTCAATTTTTTCTTGTGATATCAACAACTGATTTTTTTTTGTATCAGAATGTGGAGGTAGTAGAATAAAGTTATAAGATTATTTATTGTTTCAATAAAGCTTTATAATATTTTGTAAGTATTTTTTAATTCAATAAATTATTTTTTATTATTTAACTTTACTTATTTTTGGATTTATTCTACTTATTAGTTATAAGTGCACTAACTTTTTTCTTTTATTTCTAACAGTTGTTCATTACTTTAACAGCTGTGAACTTTTGGTTGTGTTTTGAGGTATTAGGATTAAACTTATATTTGTTAATTTATTTTCTAGAAGTTTAGAGGACCTGGCCAAGCAGGATTCTGAAATTTGCAGTCATAAAAATTATTACTATTGCTTAAGTGATGCACTGCTTTTATACGGAATTTAACTATATTGATAAATTAACTACTAGCACTTACAAGCAGACCAGGTCACCTCAAGTAGACCAAAATATTCATTTATTCAGATAAACGCTTTCAGCTTATGCACCATTATCAACTCTTACATAATGTTCTGACAGTTTTAAAACAAAGAACATCGATTTCTGGAACGATAACATATGATTCTATTCTGTAGTAGTTTAAATTCAAAACATATAAATATTTAAAACATTCTTTAACTTCAGTTCTTCACACGTTCATGAGATTTTGCTAAACGGACTACTTAACATAAAAATATAAGCGAAATTAAACGTATAATATAATACAATAAAAATAAACTATTGAAAATAATTAAAAACAAAAACAATAAATCTTCTGCTCTCTGCGCAGTCTTTTTTAGAGTTTTTTACATGTTTACTTGTCAGTGTATGTTCCCATTCAGGGCATATTGCCATGGCTTCTCTAAGCTGTCCACCTGCCTGTCGTTAAGAATTAACATGTTGGCCTTACCTTTATAAATCTGTAATCTTTCCGCTATGAATAACGTTAAGAATTAACATGTTGGCCTTACCTTTATAAATCTGTAATCTTTCCGATATGAATAATTCGTGTGTGTTAACAACCTGTTTTATCAATTTGCTTTCTTCCCAGTTTATTTTCACATTTCCCTCATATGCTCTCTTGGCTAAGGCTGTGGTGAAACTTGCATTTTTTACATCTCTTTTGTGTTCGGATAATCTTTCCTTCAGATTTCTGCAGGTTTCACCTTTGTAGATCTCTTCTGTGTTGTCATCTAAGTTCTGCAGTGGAATGCTGTATACTCCTGTTCTTTCCGCTTGACTGTAACTGTCTTTAACATTTCTTAGCAAGTTAAATATCATTGGCGGCCTCTTATACATGGGCTTTTTGTACCCTTTCTTCAAAATCTTTTCTATGATTTTAAAGCCTCTTAATTCATGTGGTATTACGGCATATTCATTTGTTTGTTCATTGAGTTGCTCATCGGTTTGGCCATCTCTTTCCTCTATATTCTGTTGTAAATTGCTATTTCTCTTTGTTTTGAGCTCCTTTGCTATTTTATTTACTAGACTTTCATTGTATCCATGCTTTTTTGCTATAGTTTTAATCAGATGCATTTCCTTTCTAACTGATTTGTCATCACTACAATGAGTGAACGCTCTCGATATCAACGATCTTATTGCTGCTCTTTTATGTTGCCAATTATTATTGGACCACTCTGGTATTATTATTGTTGCACTATTTGGTTTCCTGTAAACTTGAGTCATAAAAGGAAAGCCCGTTTATTTTCATGTCTATATCCAAGAAATGCACACTCTGTCTGTTACATTGCTCTAATTTTAGTTTAAGCCCATAGTTTGGGAAGGTGAACCTTTCAGCTAGGAGTTTCATTTTTTCAGGAGTGTCCCAAATTACAAACAGATCATCAATGTATCTCAAATATAGTTTAGTTTCATTTATGATTGCTTGGAGGATTGTTTCTTCAAGGGATCTGAGGACAAGCTCTGCCAGTACGCCAGCAAAACTACATAAAAGAGACAGAAGCAGAGAGTTTGGAAAAAGATCCGACTGATTCATTAGACAAAAGAGTCCTTAGATTCTTGAAGAAAGAAGGCATGCCAGACTTCATGAAAGTGAAGAGAATAACAAACCCATCCTGCCCAAGAATCTTCGCATATGCCAAAACACACAAAATGCTGCTCACCTTCAGACCTATAGTGGAAAAATGCAGGTCTCCAACTTACAATCTTGAGAAGAGGATAGCTAAATGGATTAATTTAAGAATGAAAGGCTACCCATAAACAATACCATTGTCTGAAGCACTCCTACATAAACTAAAACAAATACGCCTGCAAGGAAACGAAGTCCTCACAACATATGACTTCGAAAAACTCTATCCATCAATAAACATTGCCCCTGCATGCCTATGTTTGTATAGGTTCATCCTAGAGAACGTACTTGGAGAAAGCTCAAATGCAGATCTGTACAGAGAATTGGCAAACATGTTATGCTACAACTCATACTTCAAGTTCTGGAATAAATTCTATAAACAAACTAAAGGGGTACCAATTGGGAGCCCCTTGCTGGCATACTGGCAGAGCTTGTCCTCAGATCCCTTGAAGAAACAAATCTCCAAGCAATCATAAATGAAACTAAACTATATTTGAGATACATTGATGATCTGTTTGTAATTTGGGCACTTGTGAAAAAATGAAACTCCTAGCTGAAAGGTTGACTCTCCCAAACTATCGGCTTAAACTAAAATTAGAGCAATGTAACGAACAGAGTGTGCATTTCCTGGATACAGACATGAAAATAAATGGGCTTTCCTTTACGACTCAAGTTTACAGGAAACCGAATAGTGCAACAATAATAATACCAGAGTGGTCCAATAATAATTGGCAACATAAAAGAGCAGCAATAAGATCGTTGATATCGAGAGCGTTCACTCATTGTAGTGATGACAAATCAGTTAGAAAGGAAATGCATCTGATTAAAACTATAGCAAAAAAGCATGGATACAATGAAAGTCTAGTAAATAAAATAGCAAAGGAGCTCAAAACAAAGAGAAATAGCAATTTACAACAGAATATAGAGGAAAGAGATGGCAAAACCGATGAGCAACTCAATGAACAAACAAATGAATATACCGTAATACCACATGAATTAAAAGGCTTTAAAATCATAGAAAAGATTTTGAAGAAAGGGTACAAAAAGCCCATGTATAAGAGGCCGCCAACGATATTTAACTTGCTAAGAAACGTTAAAGACAGTTACAATCAAGCGGAAAGAACAGGAGTATACAGCATTCCGCTGCAGAACCTAGACAACAACACAGAAGAGATCTATATAGGCGCAACCTGCAGAAATCTGAAGGAAAGAATATCCGAACACAAAAGAGATGTAAAAAATGCAAGTTTCACCACAGCCTTAGCAAGTGAGCATACAAGGGAAATGTAAAATAAAATGGGAAGAAAGCAAGGTGACAAAACAGGTTGTTAACACACATGAATTATTCATAGCGGAAAGATTACAGATTTATAAAGGTAAGGCCAACGCGGTAGTTCTTAACGACAGGCAGGTGAACAGCTTAGAGAAGCCATGGCGATATGCCCTGAATAGGAACATGCACTGACAAGTAAACATGTAATAAACTCTAAAAAAGACTACGCAGAGAGCAGAAGATTTATTGTTTTTGTTTTTAATTATTTTCAATAGTTTATTTTAATTTATTTTTATCGTATTATATTATACATTTAATTTCACTTATATTTTTATGTTAAGTAGTCTGTTTAGCAAAATCTCATGAATACGTGTGAAGAACTGAAGTTAAAGAATGTTTTAAATATTTATATGTTTTGAATTTAAACTACTACAGAATAGAATCGTATATTATTGTTCCAGAAATCGATGTTCTTTGTTCAAAAACCATCAGAATGTTATGTAAAGGCCGATTCCCACTAGTGCGAAACCGCAATGTCTACTAGTTACACCTACATATGCCAATCTTCTATTGGACTCTAAATCTTCAACGGGAATTTTTTATACCCCTTTCTGCTCCGTTCTTTTAGGCGGGTCCTTCTCATTCCTGAGCGCGTTGAAGACAGTGGTGGACCTTTCTGGCGCTAATCTTTTATTACTACTCTTAGCCACCTTCTTTATGACATTCAAGTTTTTCAGGTGATATGGTATTGGTAAAAATCTTTCCCCGACATTTTCATTGGATTTTACTATCTCGTCTTTATGCCTTACTGAGTTACTAACTTGCTTAAAAATACGTGACAGGAATGCTCCTGAGTAACCATGTTGTAGTCCTATATCCTTTATGTACCGCAGTTCTTTCAGTAAATCATCATTCTCCTTGCAGTATATTAACACCCTCCTGTATAGACTATGAAATGCCGCTCTCTTATAACTGATTGAATCGTTTGACCAATACGGGATGAGGATAGGTCTGTACGTGGGTTTTCTGAATACTGATGTTCTAAAGCCTTGCCTTTCTACCTGCAAATAGATGTCTAAAAAATGAATCTCCGTCCTACTCACCTGTTCTTTCTTTAGGGTTAGTCCATACTGGTTTAACG
>AYEL01060105.1:0-21808 GCA_000484575.1 Olivierus martensii | reverse complement strand
GGCCATTCCCTTCCTTTATAAAACGGAGAAGTCCAGGAGAATCGAATGCCAGGTACCGCATGGACTATGGGGCCGGTAGAGCAAGGACCTACCAAGGATCCAGGCGAGGCGACCGCCAAAGAGATCGGCGACCCGGCGAAGACTACCCACAAGCTATACCACTAGCTCGGGGGCGGCCAGCAGCCGAGGATAGAACACAATACGAGCAGAGATTCCCCCTGCCGGGGAGATATCTCGATAATGAGAATACCCATCTTGAGAAGCGAAGAAAAAAAAAACGCCGACCAGGCGTCTAGGTTTGGGTCGTGCGTCGTAAGTGTGGAGATAGGGTTCAGCAGAGCTCTGGCATTGGTAGACACTGGATCGATAGTATCACTAATTTCACATAAATTTTATTTACAGATTAAAAATGAAATTAAGTTAACTGTATGTGAAACTCCATTTTCTTTAATCAGTATTACAGGCGAATCGGTGCCTACCTCTGGTTGTTTTATTTTACCATGCAGGATAGGCGATAGAGTGTATCACCATCCATTTTTAGTTACTTCTACATTAGGGAACGCTGATTATGAAATTATTTTAGGTATTGATTTTTTCAAGAAACACAAATTGACACTATATACGCAGGAAAATAGTAAACCAATTATAATATGTGCAGCAGTAGCAGCCGCAAATTTTACGGTGACCCTGGTTGCGCCTCAGGACATTCCAGCGCATTCGGAGGCAATATTACAAGCCAAGGTCCAGCCGTCATTACCAGCTGGAACAGAGGTGGTTGTTGATCCGGATGGGTTTCAATTGCCGCCTCACGTTTATGTAACACCGTCGATTAATGTAATAGACGAGACATGGTACATACCAGTTAAACTAATAAATGTTCGGACAGAACCAATTAAAGTAGGTAAGCACTGTAAATTAGCTTCACTGCATGATTTGCAGCAATCAGAGTTAGCACTAGCGCAGCCGTCCAAAAACAAGTGTCAAGTGTTAGAAAAATTCAGAAAATCGATTTTAAGATAGATCATTTGTCAAGGGAGATATAGGATAAGCTGTGGAGCGTGCTTGCGCGTTATTTAGATGTTTTCGCTGAGTCTGCGTTGCATTTAGGATGTGCTAAGGTTATATCTTACAAAATTCAGTTAACTGACAATATACCAGTGCGAAGGAGTCCATTGATTCCGATGCACAAACCAGTTTAAAACGTTTTATCTTCAACAGTAGTTTTGGAACGCATGCCTAAAGCGGTTTATAAACCGTTGAGTTTAGGTTCGTACCCTAACGGTTGATGTATCTGCTGAACGGCAAGTATCAATAGTAACAGGGGGCACGGTTATTGAAAGAAAATCAAGAAGGTTATAGCCCGGATTATCCGTGGTTATAGTTCTAGCATGAGTTGTAAACACCGTACTTGTGATAGCAACTGATTTCTTTTAGCTCGGTTGTAGAACATTTATATTCATATAATTTGATTGATATTTATTTGCTATTAAATTCTCATGAAGCAATGCTGGTGCATCAATTCTATCATCACCATTAAATTCGTATGCTTTATATGTTATCATCTGCTCCTTTGGATTAGTAACATCCATCGATGGCATGGTCTATAAATATATAATGGTCATTCCACTTTGACACCATTGCTGTAAGATTTTGAAATCCCATCAATATCTAGCCAAAGCGGTTTATTTATTTATTTTATTTTTTTGAATAACTGCCAAATTAATAAATATTTTTAATTTGGCAGTTATTCAAAAATAAATAAACCGCTAGGGGAAGTTTGGCTGAATTAAAATTATTTGGATTGCGTAAATCCCCTTATTAAGGCAAGGTAGCGGCGGCCAGATAGCCGAGTAGAACGCGTTGGTATGCCACGCATGAGAACCCGGGTTTGCGTACTGTCTAGCCAAAGCGGTTTATTTATTTATTTTATTTTTTTGAATAACTGCCAAATTAATAATTATTTTTAATTTGGCAGTTATTCAAAAATAAATAAAAAACCGCTAGGGGAAGTTTGGCTGAATTAAAATTATTTGGATTGCTAAATCCCCTTATTAAGGCAAGGTAGCCGAGTAGTAACGCGTTGGTATGCCACGCATGAGAACCCGGGTTTGCGTACCGGGTCTGGCATCTCCTGACCCAAAATCCAAAATTTCCCGGAGTCGGGAAATTTTTTCAGGCCCAGGGGCAGTTTAAAATTCCGACTCCGACTCTGCAATCCTGGTTACAAGAGAACTATCTGGAGAATGGCGACTCGAACTAAATGTAATTCTGGTTGTATATTTAGTGGGCTACATCTCGTGTCCGCGATAATTCATATTTGGAGCCCAATAATTGGAATTTTGGTATCAAATTATAAACCGCGACAATAAAGGTATTCCTGTATATGTTTTCATGGCATACATTACGATATTATATTTTAGAGTTATTACATATTGTATATTACTGGTCAATTACTCTTAATTGCTGATAGCAACAATTTGCAACAATATAATGCGTTTTAATGTAAAGTTGCTACGGTCGGATTGTATACTAATGCGATACATCGCATAAGTATACAATCTGAGCATAGCAATTTTATTGAAGATTCAACCACAGCCATCCGGCCGACAATACCGTCGTGATGGTATGGTTGCGGTGGAATCTATTATTACAACGGAATTACCGATTCGCACTCTTAATTATGAGTCGGCTGGAAGGCAGATCTTTAATTTCACCTTTTGCGAAAAACTATACATTACAGAATTAAAGATTCTTCCCAACCAACTGATGATTAAAACACGATTCGACAATTCCGCCATGTTAAAGTTTTTTTTACAGAAACTACCGTATCTCGGATTTCAAAATAGGGGTGCGCATCGGTTTAGGTAAAATGTGTGGAGAAGTATTATAATTTCATCGTTCATTTTCTCAACGCCTGTACCAAATAAAGCTTTTTCTACTTGTCGTCATCTTTCGATCGGTACTATTTTCATTCATATGACGCTAAGTAAAATTGTGCCAATACATTTTTGTTTTAAATATGTATGAAACACTATAGTTTGAATTAACCATTTTGTTTAAACATGTCCGACTATAGTCACTGATCAACATTTCTACATAATCAACAAAAAGTAATTCCCTGAATATAGCCATCAGTGTACAGTCGGCAGTGGTTCAATTCCCGGGGTCCACACATCCAGTTTTTCAAAAGAGCTCGTTAAATCTCATCGTACACCTGATGGCTGATTCCATCAAAGGTTAAACAGCCTATGGAGGGCATTATAATGCTCCGCCGTTTAGTACTCACCAAATCCACCCGCGATGCGAAAGGGTTCGATTATAATAATAGCATTCGTATGAAATTTCAAAGAAATTGATCATGTCATTCAATCTGTTGATGAAGGAATTGAAATCAGATTTCAGTTGTATTTGTAAAATTATATTTGTACCTGATTTATATATACAATTTTATGTGTTAATTTGTGTTCATTAATAATTATAGAATGTGATATTCCTATGATTTCAAATGTATAAATTGTATAATCCAACAAGAAACATCTGAAGCTGAAATTTTTTGACAAAATAGCATTAAAATATCAAATTTGTTTAAATTAATAAAACTTTTATTTGTTTTAATTTATTAAATTAAACAAATAAAAAAAATGTTAAAGTAAATTAAAAATTATGTTCGCCGCCAGTTTCAAATATTTCGCATTAAGTTAAAATAATACACACAATGTTTGGAACTTTATTGCTATTGGAACGTTAATAACCGCAAGCAATAGTTGTTATTTTGATAGATACGGGGATGCTGGGTGACATTTCACTATCTATCAAATTCATCATACCATTAAACAATACCGAAAGTCACTGTACTGATTCTAAGTTCTATATTTTTTCAGGAGTTCGGTCTTTTGTAATTCTTTTTATGCAAACATTATACATGTAATTTGTTTTATACACTCAATTCTGTTTTTTTTTTCTGTTTTTCACACAGTTCTGTTTTTCCCCTAGATAGGTTCCCGAAGAATATGTGTAAAAAATATACTGTATCCTAAAATAATACAATAGACCATATGAAAACTCATGTTAAAATCTTGTTATTTTTACGTGTTTGCTCTTTTTATTTCATAAAGATTGCACATGTATTATATAAAGTAAATTATCATAACTAAAGAAAAATAACTTATAACTAATTCATAAACACAAAAATTAGGCAAAATAACATATAAGATTTTATTCGTTGTCACTTTCTGACAATAAACGGATATGTTTGCGTAAAACAGCAATATCACTGCTATTACTAGAAATATTTTTGCTCATTGGCTTCTTGCCTCATTGGTGAAATTCTCTTTGCGATTTCTTGAACAAAATTAGCACTAGTCTCATGTGGTGCCGATGTTTCGAGTGGTTTTAACAATGAATTCGGTTATTAATCGTTGTGTTCGTGTTTTGGCTAGACCATTATATAATTCTCTGTAAGGCGCCATTAATGATTTCAGATCACATTGAAACTTTCCAGCTTGTTCTTCATTATGATCATGTTTGACAAAATGGTTTGAAAATTACAACTTATCATTTATTGACTTTTCAGAAAAATTAATAAATTTATACGTGCACGAATCTTATTTTAATTTTTATTAAATTTTTTGTACTATTAAACATCAAAAAAGTACTTTTCACTTTAAACACCAAACTCAAAATGCAAACATAAAAAATTCCCTATTAAAGTTATACTCGTGAATTATGCATATAATCAGGGCCACGCCAACCCGAAGGTGCAAAGAGTGCACCGCACCCGAGCAGCAACATTGATAGGGCAGCAAGAAACAAATATTAAACATTGGCAGCCGGATGGCCGAGTGGTAACGCGTTCGCGTACCACGCAGGAGGACCCGGGTCTGGTTCCGGATTTTTTTCGGGGTAGTGGGCCCGGCCCGGTGATTTCCGTCCTTCACCATCCGGCCCCCCTCCATGGGTGTGAGTGCAGCCCGTGGTTGGAACTGTCCCGCCCCCTTAGTAATCTCCCTGATTGGAAAAGGGGGTAAATATGCAAAAAAAAAAAAAACATACTGACATCTAAAATTTCCACTGTCCGAAATTGACAACATAATAGGATTTGAAATGGCGACGCCATACAATATAATATATACCGTGCGATAATTTTGTTTTAATATTTCATCGTAATATATAATTTCATTTTTTTACATACGTGAAACAATATACAGATTGAATATCTCTAATCCGAAATATTCCGAAATCCGTAACTTCACTTCTTCACTGTTTATGTGGAGTTGCCAAAACTTTACTGTCACAGTAGAAAGTCGTTTGGGACAGAACTATCACTTCTTGTTTATGCCATGAAATGGTGAGCACTGTCGTGATTTAATAAAATATCGAATGTTGTCAGTGCGAGGTGTATGACGTTAAAAATGTCAAAAAGATCTTATAATGAATTTTTTATTACTTCTCTTCAATTCTACGATATCGTATATTCCAAAATCTGGAAAAATTCCAAATCCGAAACATCCTCAGTCCTAAGCATTTCGGATTGGGGATATTCAATCTGTTTAAGCAGATTTCTTAAACAAATTGAACTAAGGCTACATTTTTTCGCTTTTTAACTTCTTTAAAACTGAGACGAAGTTTTACGATTAATGTCAAAACAAATATTTCATTGCCTAATTTGAAAAAAAAGAACAAATCATCGCTGTGTCAATTGGAAATAATACGATTTTTTCAGCATCAATCATTATTCAAAGCATTACGAGATGTTTAAGTAATAAAAAAGAAAGATAAAAAAGCTAAATCTAAATAAAAGACGTAAAAAATTTCGCCCATTTAATTAATTAATTAATAATTTAACGAAATTGGAAATGCATCCATTATCAATCATCGAATATGCAAATCTTGTGTTTTAGATAAATCATAATAATCATCAATATTTCCTAATTTATCAGAATTATCGAAGATGCTCAAACTTAATTTGAAACATCAGAGATCATCATACAACAATCCCCATCACTGAGCCGTTAACATTTTTTTTGGTTAATAATAGCGCACAATATCTTATAAAAAAACATAAAAAATTAAAATTTAATAAACAGTGGAAATTTTATATTGCATATTATTTATGAAGTGCTTATTGTTTGGGAAAATTCAATCGTATTAATTTAAAAATAAAATAAAATTTATTTTTAATAAATGTCAATCGTCATTTAAAACAATATTAAACAATACATGGAAACTCAAACTGAATAGCAAAAAATTCATTGTAAATTCACTTGTCAATAAGACGTTTAGTATGTGAGAATCGTAAACAAGATTGTAATAGACTTCTGATATAAAACATCAATTTTTATTTCAGAATTTGAGATATGAAATACTTCTGAAATATATTTTTTGTGCTATTAATATTTGAAATAAATTTTGTCTTAAAATTGGCCTTTACAACATTTTTATTCTAGATTTGCAATAAAATTTGAATAATTTTCCGTCTGTGTTTCCGACGATCAAATATGGAAAAATTATATAGTAAATCCACTGGCGGATCCAGAAAAACGGCTCCATAATATAAATAATTATATTCTTAATAATTTAAACGATTAGTTTATATTTTCCCAAAAACAAAAAAAGCCCTTTTTTTGTATGAATAAATCAATGCGTTCAGCAGACTCAACAGTTCTAAGTGAATCATTGAATTGCAACGGTAAGGCTACGTTCCTAAACTCAACGTTTTGTTTAAAGCGCTTGCAACGACAAAAGTCGACATTTCACCTCGTTTTGGAACAGTTTGTTGAATTCGTTGAAAAAATGGCGTCGAAAGAAGTCTATTCTATAGCTTCTATACTATTTAGCGAACTAAATACTACTCCAGCTTTTTTATAAGAAAGATGATGACATGATTATTCATTTATAAACATTATATGGAAATAATGTTTATAATAATGTTTATAAAATAATGTTTACAAAAAATAAATAAATAAATAAATTTTTTTGTACTGATTACATTATTATTTAATTATATAACCATAAATGGACCAAAAAATTTATAGAAACATTTTAGTTTAAACCAGCCTTATATAATAAAGCCATTTATTTTATTTTTTATTTTATTTACATAATGGCAACACCACAGGAACCTGTAGCCAATATCATAGCAGGCTATGTGGCACTGCTTCCAATTTTTAAAGGGGATGGTTCTCCGCCTACAATTAACGATTGGGTTTAATATGACGATCACGGACAAACAAAGAAACACTTGAGAACGCCACGTAACACTGGTGCCGTGACGGTCATATCAGGCTAGTTAATAGATAAAATAGTTTAAATAATATAATCTAAATAAGATTTAGTAAGTAAGTAGATTAAGTTATTTTAAGAATTAGTATATTTATTATTTACATCAGAATATAGTACATAATGGCAACACCACAGGAACCTGTAGCCAATAACATAGCAGGCTATGTGGCACTGCTTCCAATTTTTAAAGAGGATGGCTCTCCGCCTACAATTAACAATTTTTTTATTCTGTTTGAAGAAATAGCATACCTCGCCCAGTGGAACAGCTCACAAAAGCTGATTCTAGCCAAGAGCCGGTGTCGAGATATGGCTCTGCAATACATATTGGACTCCGTGGACGTCAAGTCCGTAAGGGAGTTCGATGAATTTAAGGGACTAATGATTGAACATTTCAAAGAAAGGGTGCCCATAGGACAAAGAATGCAAGAATTTCTTGCATCCGGTGTCGAGATATGGCTCTGCAATACATATTGGACTCCGTGGACGTCAAGTCCGTAAGAGAGTTCGATGAATTTAAGGGCCTAATGATTGAACATTTCAAAGAAAAGGTGCCCATAGGACAAAGAATGCAAGAGTTTCTTGCATGCGTCCAGAAAGAGATGGAAACGGTGCCGCAATTCGCAATGCGAATTAAGAAATTTTCAACTTATCTTGCTCCGCAACTTCCTGAACAGTCAGGAGCAGAAGCGAAAGCGGCGGCAAAACAAACAACAGACTCACTCCTGTTGGGACAATTCCTAACAGGGATAAGTCCATCAATTAGGAGATTTGTGTTAGCACAAAATCCGCTAACACTAGAAAGGGCGATAGAAGCAGCTACGCAAGAGGATGTCAATGATAAACTGTTGGGACAATTCCTAACAGGGATAAGTCCATCAATTAGGAGATTTGTGTTAGCACAAAACCCACTAACACTAGAAAGGGTGATAGAAGCAGCTACGCAAGAGGAGGTCAACGATAAATTGACCAAGCAAATAGCTCAAGTTCGGCTGGTTGATCAAGCCGATATTGATCAACAAACGATGAGAGGGAACAAAGGCCAAATAGCCCAGTTAGCTCTCACTCGTCAATATTGGAGGCAGCCGAGGACGCTGCCGATGTGCCTACATCCATCGGGCACATGTCGGTTTGAAAGGAAGGGGTCACTGCCTTCCTGTATCAAACGAAGAATACCTGGGGAGGCCAACTCCAGGTATTGTATGACTTTTGGGGCGGGTAGAGCGACAGCCTACCGAGGAGCTCGGCGAGGCGACTGTCAAAGCGCTCGCCGACCGGGACAAGACTACCCGAGAGCTATACCGATAGCTCGAGGGCGTCCAGTGGCCGAAGAACGGGCGTAGTATGGTCAGATGTTTTCCCCGATAGGGCGACAGCAAGAGCATGAAAATGCTCCTTTTAAGGAGAGAAAAAAAAAAACACCGACCAGACATATGGGTCGTGCGTCGTAGAATTAAAGATAGGACACAGCAGAACTCGGGCATTAGTAGATACAGGGTCGGTTGTATCATTAGTTTCTTATAAATTTTATTTACAGCTTAAAAACGAAATTGGTTTAAATGTATGCAATATTCCATTTTCACTAGTAAGTATCACTGGCGAACTGGTTCCTACCTCTGGCTGTTTTGTTTTACCATGCACGATTGGCGATAGAGTATATCACCACTCATTTTTGGTTACTTCTACATTAGGGAATGCTGATTATGAAATTATTTTAGGTATTGATTTTTTCAAGAAACACAAATTGACACTATATACGCAGGAAAATAGTAAACCAATTATAATATGTGCAGCAGTAGCAGCCGCAAATTTTACGGTGACCCTGGTTGCGCCTCAGGACATTCCAGCGCATTCGGAGGCAATATTGGTTGATCGAGCCGATATTGATCAACAAACGATGAGAGGGAACGAAGGCCAAATAGCCCAGTTAGCTCCCACTCGTCAATATTGGAGGCAGCCGAGGACACTGCCGATGTGCCTACATCCATCGCGCACATGTCGGTTTAAAAGGAAGGGGTCACTGCCTTCCTGTATCAAACGAAGAAAACCTGGGGAGGCCAACTCCAGGTATTGTATGATTTTGGGGCCAGTAGAGCGACAGCCTACCGAGGAGCTTGGCGAGGTGACTGTCAAAGCGCTCGGCGACCGGGGCAAGACTACCCGAGAGCTATACCGATAGCTCGAGGGCATCCAGCGGCCGAAGAACGGGCGCAGTATGGTCAGATGTTTTCCCCGGTAACGCGACAGCAAGAGCGTGAAAATGCTTTTTTTAAGGAGAGAAAAAAAAACACCGACCAGACATATGGGTCGTGCGTTGTAGAATTAAAGATAGGACACAGCAGAACTCGGGCGTTAGTAGATACAGGGTCGGTTGTATCATTAGTTTCTTATAAATTTTATTTACAGCTTAAAAACGAAATTGGTTTAAATGTATGTATTATTCCATTTTCACTAGTAAGTATCACTAGCAAACCGGTTCCTACCTCTGGCTGTTTTGTTTTACCATGCACGATTGGCGATAGAGTATATCACCACTCATTTTTGGTTACTTCTACATTAGGGAACGCTGATTATGAAATTATTTTAGGTATTGGTTTTTTCAAGAAACACAAATTGACACTATATACGCAGAAAATAGTAAACCAATTATAATATGTGCAGCAGTAGCAGCCGCCAATTTTACAGTGACCCTGGTTGCGCCTCAGGACATTCCAGCGCGTTCGGAGGCAATAATACAAGCCAAGGTCCAGCCGTCATTACCAGCTGGAACAGAGGTGGTTGTGGATCCAGATGGGTTTCAATTGCCACCTCACGTTTATGTAACACCGTCGATTAATGTAATAGACGAGACAGGGTACATACCAGTTAAACTAATAAATGTTCGGACAGAACCAATTAACGTAGGTAAGCACTGTAAATTAGCTTCACTGCATGATTTGCAGCAATCAGAGTTAGCACTAGCGGCAGCCGTCCAAAAACAAGTGTCAAGTGTTAGCAAAATTCAGAAGATCGATTTTAAGATAGATCATTTGTCGAGGGAGATAAGGATAAGCTGTGGAGCGTGCTTGCGCGTTATTTAGATGTTTTCGCTATGTCTGCGTTGCATTTAGGATGTGCTAAGGTTATATCTCACAAAATTCAGTTAACTGACAATATACCAGTGCGAAGGAGATCCTATAGAGTCCCACAAATTTTGCGAACAGAATTAGATAATCAAATTAAGGATTTATTAGAAGGAAAAATTATTACTCCAAGTGTCAGTGCATACGCAGCGCCTGTAGTCTTGGTTAAGAAAAAGCTGGGAGGATATAGGTTATGCGTAGATTATCGAGCGCTGAACGCGAAAACTATACCAGACGTTTATCCGTTACCATTAATAACGGAAACAGTGGATCTTTTGGCGAACTCACGATACTATTCCAGTTTAGATTTAATGAGCGGATATCATCAAGTGCCGGTTGACCCAGAAGATCAACATAAAACAGCATTTATAGTAGATTCAGGTCTTTTTCAGTTTAGGAAATTACCCTTTGGGCTTAAGAATGCGCCTAGTACGTTCAAAAGACTAATGGATTTTGTTTTAGTAGGACTAAAAGAACAAGCGATCTTAGTTTATATGGACGATATACTTATATCATCAGCTACAATAGAAGAGCGTTTGAAAAAGCTCGAAGTAGTTTTTAAGTGTTTACGACAATATAATTTAAAACTAAAACCATCAAAATGTCAGTTTCTTAAATCTTCAGTTACTTATCTAGGATACTTATTTGATCAAAATGGCGTACGCCCAGATCCTAAAAACGTAGACGCTATTCTAAATTTTCCGACTCCAAAAGACACAAAGAGTGTCCAATCATTTTTAGGTATGGTAAACTTTTATAGGCGATTTATACCTTTCGCAGCGGACTTAACAAAGCCGCTTACAGTCCTACTAAAAAAAGAGCAACATTTAAATGGACCTCAGAAACACAACAAGCATTTGAATATCTAAAACAGCGTTTGGGAAGCAGACCCTTATTAGTCTTCCCAGATTTTGAGAAAACATTTTATCTATATACAGACGCTAGCGATCATGCAATAGGAGCGGTTCTAGAACAAATACATGATAAGTATCGCCGTCCTGTGGCATATATGAGTAAAACACTAAATTTGGCACAGCAAAACTACTCCACAGTAGAACGAGAGGCATTAGCCATAATAGAAGCAGTACAGTTTTTCAGGACTTACTTGTACGGGCGTCGTTTTGTCTTGAGATCAGATCATGCACCTTTACAATACATAATGAAAAAACCATCTCCGTCGTCTAGATTAATGCGATGGAGTTTACTGCTACAAGATTACGATATTCAGGTAGAGCATATTCCTGGTAGACTTAATGCAACTGCAGATGCGTTGTCAAGAAATACTCAAATAATAGCCGTAATTAACAAAGACCCATGGATTGATTTCGTTTATAAAAAACAGCGTGAAGATGCTACACTTATTCCTATTATAGAGTTGTTAGAAGGCCGTGCGGGAAGGTCTGTGCTGCGCCTCCCGGACGGATTTTACCTGCAAAATGGTGTGCTCTATCATCTTTCTTTCGTATCACAGGCGACTAGGGGGGAACCGTGTTAAAAGCTAGTGGTACCGAACTGCGCACCGCCATCTTAGCTATTGAATACTAAAGGTACTTTATGCCTCTAAAGTACGTTAAACTATAACCTCCATATTACCCAGAAGAAGAAGAAAGTACGTCATGGGACATTCGTTAACTTAAAGTACTTTAACTCTTAACGTAATTTAATATTTCGTGTCTGGAAAGCATTATTATATTAAATTCGACCTTAAAGTACTTTAAGCGGTCTAGTCTGTAACAGGTATAAGACTGGAAAATAGATTAATTCGTTATCGGTCCCCATTTCACTCTCCTAAGGGTGAGGTGAGAGAGATACTATCTGACCAGAGAAATAATTCTGAAAAGAAGAACACTCGATTAAGCAAAGAGACAAAGAAAAAAACTTGTAGATAAAGTGCAGAAAGGCAGAACAATTAAAAATGTAACTCGAGTATGGCATTCATAGGACAACTGTGGCAATGTTTTGCAACAGAGAGTGAAGAATATGGGTGCTAGAGTGTCATCTGGAAGACATCATTCCAACATCCAAGGGCCCGAAGAAATCGGGACAAATTCCCGGGGCCCGTAGAAGATTGAGGGGCCCGGGTCGCTTCCTAATAATAAGAAGTTTTTCTACTTTTTTAAAATTAAGTAACTGCGCACTATAAGAAATATAGAATTAAAATTGTATTATAAAAATGTAAGGTAAAGAAAAATCTTTGTATTGTAAATAGCTAAAATAAAAATTAATTAGGATAATTAGATATAAGCATTTTTTTTAAACAGAAGGAACTAAAAGACGGACAGGGCTCATAACAAATCTTTTAGAGGAATGGGATATATACAGTGGAATATGCTTATAACGAAACGATTGGAACCAGAGGCGAAACGTTAACTTTGGGGGCCCTGGGCTAACAGTATTTGTGGGCCTACTAAATTAACCCAAATTAACCTGTGAGAGCTACGCTAAACTAACTCGCTTTAGAGAAGCTAGATTTGTACTCCCATTCCGATATTGTCACATAATATACATAATTGACAAATGACAAAGTATATTTTGATTTTACTGACTAACGACAGAGCCGTATGACTATTTGCGCTAGCGCATTTTTTTCGTCCGCGCGGAGTAAGTGGAAACAGGCCTTCACGTTTGGTAGCGGATTTCATTTACGCTATGGGTGCGTTTTAAATTCAACACTCTTCACCACTGATTTACATCCAAAATGACGTCATAATCCATCGGTGGGTCTAAAGTGTCTGTTTTTAAATTCAACCCTTGCGCATCAAGATAGCTGATTATTTGGGTATTATTTTGTCTTCTGCTAGTAGTCAATTTTTTTATACCAACGCAGGAAATTATTTTTTCAAATACGAAAAAAATCTGCTCTGAAACTATCAATAGACAGAGCATAAACTAATTCTCCAATCTTTAGATTTATTTTTCGCATGAAAGAAGCCATCTTAAAAAATGACATCAAAGTCTATTCCACCACAGGTCTACCAGCGGCAACCGAACAAATACTATGGTTGATGTGGTGACTTAGTGGTGAATTCACCAGTGACGTCACTGGTGAATTAGCAAACAGTTTAGGGAACATGGCTTATATCACTGATGAAAAAGTGTTGAATTCAAAAACGCACCCTCTGCTGAACGCAGCCAATAAATCGATGGCGTATTAGAATCAAATAAATATAATACAATTAAAATTAAATTAAAAGCATTTTTTATTTAATATAGCATTTTTAAAATTCCCATTTTTAAATTTCCCGTAGCAATGAATCTTAAAAACTGCTTGTATCAGTTAATGAATCAAAATGTTTGTACAGTGGTGCCTCGCAATTCGACACTAATCCGTCGCCAAAGTAATGTCGAATTGAGAAACTTTCGAATTGCGGGACAATATTACCCATATAAGACTACATAAAATAGATTAATTCGTTATCGGTCTCCATTCCACTTCCCTAACGGATGAAGTGGGATAGATACACTATATTATTTACTTTATTATATCTGTTTTACTATTGTATATCACACTAAATTACAAAATACACTATTTTATTACACTATTATACTATTATACTTTATTACACTATTATATCACACAATTTATTAGCCCTTAGATATTGGAAGCATACCTTCCTATAGGTTTACTGTCATTTAAAACATTGATATTTGATATTTTATTCAAATTCAATAGTGTTGCAAAGAAACGATTTAGAATCTATCTAGATATGAAAAAATTTTGTACAATTTATTTTTTCTTAAATTTTTTCATTTTTTATTTTTTTACCGCTAAGGGGACCCTTAGATTGAACCGGGCTCTGGGCTGCAGCCCACAAAGACTATGCTAAAATTTTTTTCGTTATAACCGACATGTAAATAAAAATTTTTTTAAAGTTGGGGGCGTTTCCCAAAATTAGTTCCGTAAGCCTATGACGTTATTCTTCAAAAATACAATAACAAAATAAAATTTGTCGAACCTCAGTTTCCTCAAATTGAATATAATATACTTTTTAAACAGAATTTAAAGTGATTAAATTTTGAATAACCTATATGTAAAATATATATAATATGTATGTTTTTGATATATTAGAGGAGAAAAAAAAATTATATATATATATAGGGGCCCAAAAACCTGGTTCGTATCGGGGCCCAGGATTTCTCTCAGCGCTCCTGCTTCCAGCAGACACCCTACCATCCATAATCTTTTCTCTGTGTTGCAAAACGTTGCCACAGTTGTCCTAGGAATGCCATACTCAAGTTACATTTTAATTGTTCTACCTTTCTGCACTTTATCTACAATTTTTTTCTTTGTCTCTTTGCTCAATCAAGTTTCTTTCTTTTTGGAATTATTCCTCTGGTCAGTTCTCTTCGAACCCCTCCTTACATTTCAATCAAAAAAAATAATAATAACTACAAATGCTTTCACTCAAAAAATAATAATTACAAACTTTTTACTTTCTGAAAAATGTACTGAAAATTAACACAAACAACATGGGCAAACACCAAAGTAGCCCAAAAAGATTTGACAAATAGCAAATGACATCATACAATTCCATATACGCGCATGCGCCAACCCGCGAAACTCAAATGTCGAATTGCGAGGCACCACTGTATTTTACTTCTCTACATAAATAATATTATAAAAATTCTTTACAGCATCGTTATTGTTCATAACAAAAAAAACAAGATGCTTCATTTATACTAGGGGCGGGCAAAATATTGGGAGAAAGGGCTATATTGCATCAATGAAATATAGCCTAGGGCTGCACTTTCCCAGCGATCCCTATCCTTCACATCTGATTCCCTCCACAGGTCTGGGTGTAGCCTGTGGTTAGAAGTGATCCTGCCATTTAGTAATTTATCTGATTGGAAAGGACATAAAACAAAATAGAAAAACTCCCAAAATCTCGCATTCACCTAATAATTTCTGAGGTGACAAAATTCTTTTAGAAAATTATGTACCAAAATACAAAGATCCTAAAGAGTGGATTTGTTGACTAAGATATTATAAAAGGGTGACATGTTAAAATTATGCTAATTTTCTTAGTAAATCAACTTTCATTGGCCGTTATATGAATGATGGTTTGAATAATGCCAGTAGTCCGAAAAAAGTGAAACGCCGTTTTCAGAAAAACTCGACAGGGTCGAAATTCTTTAATTTATATATTAAAATTATAATTTAAGCATTTTACATTTTAAATTTGAAACAATAATTAAAAACATACCTGTTTAGGAAACTAAACAAATAATAAATACAAGACCGTGAAATTACGAAAGGCATTGAGTTGATTGATTGACAAAACGATTTTACAGTAAGACCAAGCTTAATGCTGCTCCGTTTAACGCTGTTTCAATATAACGCGGTTTTTTCGAATTCTATATTTCTTATTGATTCACTTTGGAGGGGCTTTTCAAACTGTTATACATATAAATCTGAAATCTCACGAATTTGTTGGTTTGATACTCCTATGGCCTCTCGCAGAGCGTTTGATTTCAGTGCAGTGTAGTACGTACGAAAGTTTGCTCCAGTCACAAATCATATTTATAATCGGTTATCAAAATTATTTTATAGTTATAAAAATAACAATTATCCTATTTAGTTTTAACCTGAATGTTGCCACTTCGAACTATAGTTCCTTGAAGTTAGAGCGTTTTTCTTTCATCGATATTTTTGTCAAAACAAGTTTAGTCACTATTACAAAAATTATGGATCAGTTTATACAAAATGATCCAAATTTTGATAAAAATTCAAAGGCAAGATGAAGTGTCATGGATGCGACGACTCGCTATCGACAATTGCTTGCCGAACGAAAGAGACTTGTAAACGACATTAGATAGCTTCTTAGCAAAAATCAAAGTGTCAAATGAGGAAGAACTTTCTCATACAAATAGGTGTATAAATTATTTATTCGATTATTTTTGTTTTTCATGAATGATTTATGAATACAAACATATTAGCAATAAAAAATGTCTATAATTAATGTAATACAACAGTAATACATGTTGCAAAATAAAATAAAAAAATGATACGTATATTTTTATTCACTGTCCTGTTTCACCTATCCCATTATTTACGTGTTAAGATGACCTCGTTTAACGCTGTTTCATTTAGCGCTTCGTTTCTTTGGAACATATCCCCCGCGTTAAACGGGGTCTTACTGTATTTGATTTTAAATGTATTTTGCAACCGATTTCTTATGCAATGACGTTTATTCTGGATAACGGTTAATCAAATCTATTTTTGTAAGAAATATGACACTGTAATAACATCAACAGTTTACCATGTGAATTATTATTTATTATTTTTTAGAAATTGCATAAACTATATTGCTGAGATATGGAACAGATTTGATATATTTGATTTTACATTTGATTATACATTTGACTTTATTTATCGATAAAATTTTTGGCATTATAGCTATTAGTTGAAGGGCCGCGGTTTGCTCAACCCTGATTTATACAATTACAAAGGCAAATATGAATAATGAAAGGAAAAACAAGATAACATTATTTCCATTTTCCAAGTTTTGTAAAGTTTCTGGAACTATTCATATAAATAAACAAAGATAACATTAATAATCTCAGATTTTCGTAGGAAAGTATATGCATGATGATAAAAAATAAAGATTAGTACAGTCAAACCCCGATAAGATGCCCCATTAAGCCGCCACCCTTGCTGACCGCCAAGAAATTTAGCGGAAAGGTCTTCCCTGTGTTATTGGAATAGGCAAATCCAGATAAGATGCCATTCGCCAGTAGAAAGGTCTAAACCAATGATTCTCAACGTGGGCGATATCGCCCCCCAGGGGGCGTTCTCGTTTTCGAAGGGGGCGCTGGAAGAAAAAGGGGCGATAGACTATGTAAATGGCGTTGAGATTTCATGACATGTTAGAGACTTTTCCTTAGTATTATTGAACAAAGGGCATTCTGCATCCATATACATTTTACAAATTTTTGACAACGGACTGGCAACATTGCACAAGAATGTCGAATGACCGATTTCACAACTATTAAGCAGACGAGGTGGAGCACCAATCAATTCTGAATTCCTCAGCCTCTCATGTCTCATTCCAGTCAGCAACTAGCAGTATTCTGTTCTGTTTTGTCCTGAGTTTTATATCATTATTTTGTAATGAAGGAAGATATTCATCCAGAAACACTTTTCGGTTCCATTATTTTGGAAACTGAGGAAGGCAAGCGTATGTTAATTAAAAAAATGCCTTTTTCGGGGAAAAATGTAATTAATATATATATATCATATGTTTTATCTTATTTTGTTATTTTATGCTTTGGGAGAGATGTTGTCTTTGGGGGGAGTTCGGGGAGTCCACTCTCCCCTGGACTGCTGTCAAGACAGATTTATTTTTGTTTATATAATACTGTACTTGACAGGGGAGAGAGACCTCACACGCTTGCTTGGTGCGGAGAAAAGAGGTCTTTTCCGTGTCTTATGTGTAATACTGTAGTTTAATAGAATAAACCCAAAATAACCAAACTTTGTGTGTCATTTTTATTGGTCTACAATCAACAGAATACTATATATATATATATATATATTTGCTTTGTTCAAGTCTTGTATTCGATCTTGTGCCTTGGTGGATTGGATTAAGATGACGGGGGCGCTCAGAACAATCCCATTCACCCAAGGGGGCGCTAGGCTCGAAAAGGTTGAGAACCACTGGTCTAAACAAATATTCCTTTTAGTATTGTATTTATTCTCAGTAATCCGCCCAGGGCATGTAAAAGTGACTTACATCCAGAAGTTCATAAGTACTGTATATATAGTATTAAAAGTTCTCTGGATTCATTTGTAACTAGCGGGTGGGAGAGATGGAGTTAACCTTCTGATAACTCCAGACCCCCAATGGATTACTAATGGTTCTAATAATTATGCTATCGCGAGCTTATTTACCAATAGAATGGTTTAAACTTGTTATCAAATTGGGAAAAGGTATCATTAATTTCATTAAATGAAAATATTTTATTGAAAAAGTCTATCATTAAGATTTCTTTAGTTATCTAAAAAAACATTAAAAATCGAACATACTCGCCATAGATCTATTGCTTTCTAGTTCACAATATTTTCTATTCTCATTTCATATTCTATTCATTTTTGAAAATCATCCCAGGGTTATCAGCTATATTCAATAACAGATGCATTATTTACAAAAAAACTCTTTCTAAGGGCTGTTTGCACGACTTTCGGTTTAATCTGAAGAATAAGACTCGTGCAACCGGCCCTAAAAGATCTATCTCGACTAAGGTCATTCAGTGAAGATAGGAAATGATTGAAGGTTAATTAATTATCCACTCATATTCTCCTGTAAAACCATAGACATCATTAGACGTCATTGCCACCATAGCTAACCACTATATGCGTTAAAAATCGGAAATTTTTTATATTTTGTTTACATAGAATGGCAAATACATCAAAACAAGCCGACACCAAGAACAATAATATTATTTAAATTTCAATAAAATGAATGATTTTTGTAGAATTTATTAATCACTGTGTTGTTTAAAATTTTATATTTAAATATTATTTTATGATTAGTTGCAAATAATTTTCCTTTTGAGAGAAAACAGAATCAGTTGTTAATCATTCTGAATGACATCACTTTTTGTAATATTGTTTTATCACAATTTACTTGTTAGTCGTCTACTTCCTAGCCAACTACTTCCAGACAAATTAATATTTTTCTAAGATTCTACGCATAGAATCTTAGAAAAATATAAATTAAAGAAAACGACATTTTTTTCCTTTGCCACAACTGGAATTGAATTTAAACAAGAGATCGAAAGAAATGTAAATTATTTATATATAAAGTTGAAAAAGTTAGTTTTGTTTTTATAAAAAATACTTACGAAGTTGAATTTTTCTTCAATTTTTACAAAGAAAACAGCAATTCCAATTAAGATCATTACAATAGATGCAGCAATTCCAACTTGTGGAGAAGCGCCACCATCCCACTTTAAAAGTCTTATAATTGTCACTGGATCAGATATTAACCAAATACAAATTCCTGCTGTAGCAATTCCAAAGAACTATTTAAAAAAATATTTAATATATAGTATAAATACTGAAAATGATAAAATGTCAGTGTAGAAAATAAAAATAATGAAAATTTTATATATAAAGAATGACACTAAAATTATTCTATAACAAAGATTTATAAGATGACATATATATTTTTGTTATAGAATAATTTTATTTTCATTAATTAGTAATTAATAACACTTTGGTTATAATCTTTTAACTGTTATTAATAAGTTATATTTATACTAATTCATGTTGTATAAATATTATTTCTGATATATAATATTTGTGATGTTATTAATGAAAATTTCTTATACATCTGCAGCATTGTTTTCCTTGTCAATATATGTCTATTGTATGGAGCGCGTGCTATTTTTCTATACTGATAAAGGCGTAGTCAATTTTAAAACAATTTGGAGACCGATAGTCTAGCTTAGCATTTCCCAAATTTTATATAATATACTTCCCAAATGTATACTCATTACTCTATTGTGACACAAAAATATAACCGTATATAAAAAGCAATGAAAAATCATTCACTTACGTCCCCGATGGATAAACTAACTTCTTTTTCCATCTTTTTTGCATCTTTCTTCTTGAAACTGTCTTCTGGTTAGAAGATTCGATCAGAAATCCAAGTATGACAAAATTATAGACTAGAAATATCTTCAAACAGGAACTAGAAGCTTTCATATGATGAAAGTGAATGCACTGATAGTAGTTCCACCTTAGACAAGGAAACGGATTTCAGGAAAAATTTCTGTCCGCGGTACGGTTTTCATAGTTTTCGATGATTCTATTTCTCTTTTAAAGATACGACCAAATGTGATGGAATAGATAAAAATTAAATTACATCGCTCTAATTTTCCTAAAATCGGATTCCTTATTTGTTACAGAATTAACCAATAATTTTATTTCATCCGAATTATTTACGGATTAACAACGCCGCCTGGTGATTAAAATCTAGATCTTAACAGTTTTTCTATTGTTATCGGTAGAAGTGGAATAACCATTATATTTATAGACCATGTCGATGGTAACATCCATGGGCGCAGCCATCTTGAAACAACTCAACATATTGGATAGTAGCCAACGATAGGGTGCGTTTTAAATTCAACACTTTTCCATCAGTGATATAAACCATGTTCACCCGGTGAACTGATCAAACCGGTCCACGAAGTACTCTTTACCGGTACTTCGAACACGGCCCAGATTCGTTTGCTATGACTCTAGGTGTGACAACAACGCCGCCTGGTGATTAAAATCTAGATCTTAACAGTTTTTCTATTGTTATCGGTAGAAGTGGAATAACCATTATATTTATAGACCATGTCGATGGTAACATCCATGGGCGCAGCCATCTTGAAACAACTCAACATATTGGATAGTAGCCAACGAAGGGTGCGTTTTAAATTCAACACTTTTCCATCAGTGATATAAACCATGTTCACTAAACTGTTTGTAAATTCACCAGTGACGTCACTGGTGTATTCAACACTAATTCACCATATCAACCATAGTATTTGTTCGGTTGACGCTGGTGGACCAGTGGGATCACAGACTTTGACGTCATTTTTTAAGATGGCTTCTTTCATGCGAAAAATAAATCTAAAGATTGGAGAATTAGTTTATGCTCTGTCTATTGATAGTTTCAGAGCAGATTTTTTTGTATTTGAAAAAATAATTTCCTACGTCGGTATAAAAAAATTGACTACTAGCAGAAGACAAAATAACACTCAATAATCAGCCATCTTGATGCGCAAGGGTTGAATTTAAAAACAGACACTTTAGACCCACCGATGGATTATGACATCATTTTGGATGTACATCAGTGGTGTAAAGTGTTGAATTTAAAACCGCAGCCAGACTCAACTGTTGTAGAATAGTTGAGAGATTATCTGTTGAACGCATTTTCAAGGTAACGCTACTATCGAACCTGTTAATTGAATGACTCAAGGTCTGTTTCCACTTATGTTTCCACTGAATGCGCTGTGCGCGACTCATAGTGGGTGGCGTATAGCGTACTTGTGGAAACATGAATCTGCGCAGACAAATAGTGCGCCGTCCGCTTTAGGCTGTCATCTAGCTGTGGTAGATATTTCTGCTTTCTGCTTGCGCACAACCAAGATGGCGGCTCACATGCGGAATACATATCGATATATAGATCGTTGGGAATACATTACTAGACGAAAAAAGAAGCTTTTATAACTGAATGAAGCAAATAATAATTTTTTTTCCATCATTTCTGTAGATTTGGTAATGAAATTATTATTTTACAACCTGTAACAGAAATAATTGATTCAAAAATTTCCCAATAGAGATTGCTAAGGAGTATGAAGAGGACTTCTGAAAGTTGTTAAAAAGTACTGATAGATAAACAACATTAAATTCT
>AYEL01060104.1:0-13557 GCA_000484575.1 Olivierus martensii | reverse complement strand
ATGTCAAAAACGACATTAGATGTTCACGAAAAGATTTTAATTTGTGAATATAAAATTAAAAATCCTTCTGCTACTCAGCAATTTATTTCTGATCATCTTAAATTAAATGAAACAATGTCATTCTAGTCTATACATGTTTTCTCACATGCTACCATTAACCCTCCATAAACCGCCACCCTCCTTTACCGCCAGAGAGGACCTTCGAACCAATGGTGGCGGCTTAAAGAGGTTTGACTGTATATACTATATAGGTCTATTAAAATATTAGTAATCAATTTTAAGACGAAAAAATTAAGAAAAAAATTTGGATTTTTGTGTGAAACTTATCATAGGAATAAAATAATGCAGTTTTGAAATTTTTATGAAATTTACCGGTAGTAAATAATAACGATGACTATATTAACAAGCAATGAAATTCCAAGGAATTCTCTGCTGAATAGCAATACAACTACTGTAATTGTATATGTATTGTACTCATATGACACGTACTTTTTGAAGTATATTTTTGAAAATGTCAGATCCGATTATTATTTTTTAAAGCATATATATCGTTGGAAATTGTATAATGCCAAATAATTGTGCATAAAAAATTATTTAATCAAATTTAATTAACTTTCCCGAATACAGTATAGCAAAATTTTTATTCTAAAATAAGTTGTTACCATTTTCTTAATTCGAGCCAAGATAATTTACCGTTTGTTAATACTGTATTTATATATATATGTGCTTATAAATCAATTATATAATTAAAAGTATTGCATTGTTTTTTGCTAAACCAAGGATAGTGAGTAATTTTTCTCAATAAAACAATTTTATTTAAGTAATTACAGTATTGCAATTATTTAAATAAAATTGTTTTGCTAAAAGGAAAAAGATTACCGTGTTTTTATTGCAATCAATTGTTAAATATCTATATTAAAAGATCAATTATAATATGATATAACAAATCAGTACGAAGAACTGCTTTGCTTAATTTTGTTTTGTTTAATTAACGTTACAAAATCGTTTAATCACTACCATGTTTACGTTTGTCAGCATGGCAACTCGCTGAATATATTTCACATATATTATCATGGCTTTTTATGGAAATAAATCTGTTGAAGATAACTGATATGGGGTCATATCTGTCTGGATTTTTTTCTGTCAAAAAAACATAAAATAAATATCGAATTTGAATGAAATTGTACATGTTATTGTGATTCACTATGCTAAAAATGATCGAAATCAGTTCATTATTTTTGGCTTAATAATAATACTAATTTGATAATTTTGCAAACGATCAATTCATCGATCTTAACAAGTTATTTATTCTAATTTAGTTATTTTAATTAAATAACTAGGTTTTATTTTCATCTAACTATTCCTGTTGTTTAGATTTCTAGAAGATTTACTGCGAAAAATTTTCCCCAACAAAAACAAATACTGTGAATCAAAGATTCACCTTAGAGTAGAAATTTTGATATTTTCGGAAGGCTAATTAAATTTGTAAAATAGACAATTATTTGAAAATGAAGAAAGTATCGCATCCCGTTGAAAATTATTATAGGTAATATAACTTATAGACCAAGCAGAACAGTCGATATGCTTTGCTGAAAGGTCACTAGTATTTAAATATAAAACGTATGCTTAAAGGATAAGAGGATTTTTAAAAGATAAAATAAAATTTTCTCTTCTATTAATGTCAAAGATTTATGTTATAAAATCACCTGATATTGCTTAAAAAAATCATTCAAATTCTTCAGGCAAAAAATGCGAACATAATTTAAGGAACATTTTCAACAAATATTTTACCTTATTCATCTCTTTAAATAACAAAAAGAATTTTACAATAATTTTATTTATGTTTTTATTATTAAAGACATGAAAAAAGTGAAATATTTTACTAACCTGAAACGTTCTACTTTATATTAAATAAATTATTTTTATATTTTTTATCCAAAGAGCTTGAATAATTTTTTTATAGCAATTACTATAGGTAAAGTACAGTACAGCATTAAACTGCAATTTCTCCTTTATTTTAAACGAATCTAATTAGTATTATTTGAAATTATTACTTCATAAAAAGAAAATTTATCCAATGTAAAATATAAAAAAAAAAAAAGATTCCAAATTGTTTATTTCAAATTATAACACATCAGAAATCCAAATAATTGAAAAATCTGTATTAATGAATTAAAATGCGCTTTCCGGAATTAGTTCTAATTAGCGAAACAATAATTAGCAAGTTATTAGACACAAAATACATTCCTCTCTAATTCTCAATGATTAAAATTTCTGACACTTTTAAATTCACTTTTATTCAGATTTTATTTTTCTTATTTGAGTTTTAGATGACAATCTCTAATTTTAAATACAATTCAAACTTAAATTGAATTTAAATATAATAATTTTAATAAAATTTACTTCGAGAAAAACAGATTAATTTTATGTGTATTCTATATAGAAAACTGAAATTAAATTCTGTATTATTTTCACGAAGTTTTCCACATTTTTATTATTTTAATTTACTATTTAGAATAATTATTTTATAATTTAATATTAAAAGTTTATAATGCACAATTATAAAATGAAATTCTGATTTATTTTATATTTGTTTTAAAATGCAACAGTTTTAAGCTGAAAGCTAATTCTAGTAAATGGAGACAATTGACAATGTTTAGACACCAAAGTAATTAGTGTAATCAATAAACTTGATGGTATTAGAAAGTTCCTAGAATAACTTTAACTACAATCATTTTAAAATGTCCTCAGGATAAAATATGCTTTACTATATGTATCACACATCATAAAATTTACTTTCTTTAATAATTAAAAGTAAGGTTAAAGATAAGTGAGATAAAATTCTTTAAAATTTTAATTAATAATTGTTTCAGTTTTTTAAAATTATAATGGAATATATTATAATAAAAAAATTATAAATAGGTAGAGCATATTCCTGGTAGACTTAATGCAACTGCGGATGCGTTGTCAAGAAATACACGAATAGTAGCCGTAATTAACAAAGACCCATGGATTGATTTCATTTATAAAAAACAGCGTGAAGATGCTACACTTATTCCTATTATAGAGTTGTTAGAAGGCCGTGCGGGAAGGTCTGTGCTGCGCCTCCCGGACGGATTTTACCTGCAAAATGGTGTGCTCTATCATCTTTCTTTCGTATCACAGGCGACTAGGGGGGAACCGTGTGAACAGCTAGAGGTACCGAACGATCTTAAGTTAGAAATATTAAGAGAATGTCATGCCGCATGGTGTTCTGGTCATTTTGCACTGGCTAAAACATTAAATCGATTGAGGTCTGCATTCTTTTGGTTCAATATGTATGCAGATACAAAACATTAAATCGATTAAGGTCTGCATTCTTTTTGTTCAATATGTATGCGGATGCGAAACGATTCGTACAGTCGTGTCCAGCTTGTATGGAACGAAAGGGTTATAAGGCATCCCATAAAGCACAGCTAATGCAGCCAGAATTACCATCGTACCCTTGGCAGAAAATAGCCATGGATATTTTGGGACCATTACCACTTACTGAACGTGGAAATAAATATATTTTATTAGTTGTGGATTATTTTACGAAATATCCCGAAGGTTTCAGCTTACCAGATCAAAAAGCCGAAACTATTGCTAGAGTTCTGCTGGAAGAAGTTTTTCCCCGTCATGGAATTCCGGAGTTCTTAATTTCCGATCGCGGAACGAATTTTTTATCTAAAATAATATTAGAACTGTGCTCACGTCTAGGGGTGAAGAAACTTAATACTTCACCTTGGCATCCATCCAGTGATGGTCTGGTAGAGCGATTAAACCGAACTATTTTATCTGTTTTATCTTATTTAGTTAATAAGTTTCAAAATAACTGGAATGTACCAAAAAGCCGAAACTATTGCTAGAGTTCTGCTGGAGGAGGTTTTTTCCCGTCACGGAATCGCGGAATTCTTGCTTTTCAATCGTGGAACAAATTTCCTATCTAAAATAATATTAGAATTGTGCTCAAGTTTAGGGGTGAAGAAACTTAACATTTCACCTTGGCATCCATCCAGTGATGGTCTGGTGGAGCGATTAAACCGAACTATTTTATCTATTTTATCTTATCTAGTTAATAAGTTTCAAAATAACTGGGATGCGATGTTGCCATTAGCTTTACTGGCATATCGCACAGCAGTCCACGAGGTGACAGCGGACACACCCGCATTCTTATTATATGGTCGCGATCTTAGATTACCGTACCATGTTTGGTTAAGAGCGACACAATCATCTTATGCGTCTCTAGAGAACTTCGCAGAAGAAAAACATGAACAGATGAGACAAATGTATCAAATAGTTCAAGATAATTTACGAACAGCTGCCCAGAAACAGCTACGCATCTCTAGAGAACTTCGCAGAAGAAAAACTTGAACAGATGAGACAAATGTACCAAATAGTTCAAGATAATTTACGAACAGCTGCCCAGAAACAAGGACAGCTTAGAAGCAAAATAGCAAAAGATAAAGAGATAAAATTAGGAAGTATGGTATATCTCTACACGCCGTTAGTAGCGAAAGGCAAGACAAAGAAGCTTGCGCGTTTATCATCGGGTCCACACCGTGTCACGAAAATTCTATCTCCGGTGAATGTTGAAATACAATTAATAGGATATCCTAGAAAAAAGCAAGTAGTACATGTTGATCGATTGACAAAGGTCAGATCAGCAAATGAAGCGCTTCTGTTAAAATTCCCGATAGAGGAAGAGCTCCCTCTGGGAATAAATGAAAATGAAAATGAAAAAGACTCTGCTATAAATAAAGAAAGAAGTCCGGAAAGTAATGGAAATAGTACAAAAAATGAAAAGAATAAAACAAAGAGGAAGATGTTAAATAAAGAAACTAATCAGAAAAATAACCACATACCTTTTAATATAGGTTATGATGAAGATAGCTCGAGCTGGGAGTGGACTGATGTTATAGACACTCCATATTTCTCTCAAGAGAGAAGGGACTTACGTATGTCGGCTGACCTTTCAGGTCGACCTGGCCAGTCAACCTTGGAAGAGTCAGAGCAGTCGCTTCAAGCGGAAGTTAAGGCTACACTGACAACTTCTCAGATGGTGAATTTGCCACAGGAGATGAGTAACCCTTACTCTCTAAGAGAGAAGATATGTACCCGTACGGATGGAATAACAAAATGAAAAAGACTCTGCTATAAATAAAGAAAGAAGTCCGGAAAGTAATGGAAATAGTACTAAAAGAGAAAAGAATAAAACAAACAGGAAGATGTTAAATAAAGAAACTAATCAGAAAAATGACCACATACCTTTTAATATAGGTTATGATGAAGATAGCTCGAGCTGGGAGTGGACTGATGTTATAGACACTCCATATTTCTCTCAAGAGAGAAAGGACTTGCGTATGTCGGCTGACCTTTCAGGTCGACCTGGCTAGTCAACCTTGGGAGAGTCAGAGCAGTCGCTTCAAGCGGAAGTTACGGCTACACTGACAACTTCTCAGATGGTGAATTCGCCACAGGAGATGAGTAACCCTTACTCTCTAAGAGAGAAGATACGTACCCGTACGGATGGAATAACAAAAGAACGTTCTGAACATAAAAAAGCATTAGCAGAGCAAATAAATATTATAAAACAAAAGGAAGAAGAAAAACTGGAACCAGGGTTTCCGGTGAATCAAGGAGAAGAAAAAAGAATAGGAGAAACGTTGACACAGAGTACCTGAATCAAGAAACCGAGGAGAATAAAGTGAGCAAGTATCAAGAAGAGTCGCTCGCAAAAAAAATTTTGACTAAATTAATGTCTATACTAGACATAAAAAAGCGTTAGCAGAGCAAATAAATATTATAAAACAAAAGGAAGAAGAAAAACTGGAGCCAGGGTTTCCGGTGAATCAAGGAGAAGAAAAAGAGTAGGAGAAACGTCAACACAGGAGTACCTGAATCAAGAAAACGAGGAGAATAAAGTGAGCAAGTATCAAGAAGAGTCGCTCGCGGAAAAAATTTTGACTAAATTAATGTCCATACTGGACTGAAAAGAGAATGCGGAGGTGTCTGACTGAAAAAAAAAGAAAACCCGTGGGTACTAATTAATTTGACTGAAAAAAAAAAAAAAAAAAGAAAGCCCGTGGGTACTGATTAATTACTATTTAATATATAATGAGTATAAATAAGGACATAGTAGATGTAAATTAGTGTAAGGAATAGGGTAGAATTTTTTAAAGCAATTGAGTTTATATTTTTTCTTTATTGTAGATATGAACCTACTTATTATATCGTTGGTGATAATACTATCACCGCTAGTCGAACTAGAGCAGTCCAGATACCCGATACTACGATGTCGATATGACGGAGTGAAATATCAATGCATTGCAGTTAACTACCTTCGAAACCAAACACAGAAATTTGATGAAAAAATATGCATCCATGAAGAAGAATGCAAAGACTGTGTAAAAGTTTGGAATACTAAGGCAGAAATAAAGCCAGATGATCTGATACAGCCAAGTCAATTTATGGTGGGACAGAATGATGATCCAAATGGACAAGGAGTACGATATGAATGTACAGACAGAGTAGGAAGCTGTGGATGCCAAACTCGAAATTGTACTGGAACTTCCGAATATTGTGAGCAAAATTTTTGTGTTAACAATTCTGAATGTCATTGTAATGTCAAAACAACAACTAATGTCATGATTTTACTTCATAAGAACTCACTTTATACAAATGTGGTATTATACTCTTATATTATATGCTTATATAGAATACCGACAGCAGTTAAAACTATTGTATTTCCTAGTCGAAAGTTACTGTCAGATGAGAAGGCGGTATTCACCGAAAGAGATGTAACTGTACGGTTTAATGACCCAATGGTTACGGTAGATCAACCTGGAACATTGGTTGTTAGAAAAGATGGATTAGAAAGAGTATTTATTGTCAAAGATTCATTTGGTCAGGTAGTGATACCTGAGGAATTATTGTTAGATAGTGGTACGCTTAAATTTATATTTGTCGCACTGAGTGGACAAACGGTTAAAGCAGATATTAGAATAGAAGGTGGGCAATTCTGCACGCGTTTTACTTGTATTCTGTGTATATAGGTGTGGTATCAGCTTAATTGCTTGCCACCGATAATACAATATGTAGTGTATGCAATACTGATATTGATAACGATCTTACTTATATTATATGTGCATAAAGTGGTAAGGGTAATCTGGCAGACTCTAGTAGGTGTATATATAATAGGCAAACAAGTTGTTCGCGGCATGAAGGCTTTGGGAAGATGTTCGCTTCTTGCTGGTCTAGTTGCCGGTAGAACGGCACAAAGAGCTCTGCATGAAGCCCAGCGATCAATCGAAGATAGAGCTAGACAAATTAACAACAATGGACGACAGCCAGCAGGTAGAGTACCTTTGTTGTTACTATTAACACTCATTGCAGTGATACAAACAAACAGTATTGGAACGAATGCCGAATGTACAAACCACATGATACAGAAAACTAGTTTAAAGCAATGTACAAATGAGAGAACAGGACAGACATGTAAAATGACTACCAATGCTCAAATAACCTTAATTAATATAGGATATTCACAATGCTTATGGTTTACAGACAGACAAAATAATAATTTATTTCGTTTAAAACTTACATTTGAACAGGTGGAGTGTGCCTGGGCAAGTATTAGGGTTTATTATACTTTCCCAGTGCAACATCACCAGATTAGTCAAATATCATGCGTTCAGAATGAACAATGCGGTAGGGGAAAGCATTGTTATAGAGGAAAACATTTTCAGGCGTTAACTAAGGAAAGCTTGCAATATCCAGGAATAACAGACTGTATAGCAGCGGATGCAGCCGTGTTGTTTGCTATAGTAGATAGCCAACCTTGTTTCTTTTATAGAGTATATTTAAAACCCGAATACGAATATGCTTATGAGGTACGAAAATTGACCTCTATGTCTTGTAAATATAGAATTAAACTACAAGAATCTTTTAATAATACTGTGGAAGAATTAACAGTTAGTAATACAGCCATTACAAAAACAATATCGAAGTTAAAGTGATAGGAACATACCAACAGCCTACACAAATTTTAAGTAACTATTTAATAGTACGAGTGGCAGATAAAAATGAAGCGTATTTAGAGCAAGCGTCCCCACATTCAAGACCTTTGGCTGGTCATATAGGAGACGTGCAAGCCAACGCCTCCTATATTAAGTCTTTCATCTTCGATGAAAAGATGATCTCTTGTAATTATTACGAAGAAAGATTAATGTGCAGATTACAAAATTCATACTTACAACAAATGATTCAATCTAAAGTAAATGCGTTACCGTTAACTATAGGAAACCACCATTTAAAATTAGGGGCACCAACAGAATTAAAATCTACAACAGTCATTTCAAGTCCATTGGTAGTACACCTAGCATTCCAAGATTATCAAATATACTTAGAAACATACACAGTATGTCCAAAAATAACAGGTGATATAGGGACCCCTAAGGGATGTTTCGCCTGTGGGAAAATGGCTACTTTACGCATAACAGCCTATAGTAGTTGTTTACCTGGAGAGGTCGGGATATCTTTTCAAGATATCTCTATTTCTACCAGAGTAATACATTTAACAGAAAATGAAAAAGAGTATGTAATAGAATTTAAAACGGACAAGAAATGTCATCAAGAAAAACTATGTTTGACTGGTCGTACGGTGGGGGCATGTAGAGCTCTGACATTTTGTTTAATGGACCCTACTCCGTATATAATGGGACCAAATTTTACTATTGTGAGCACCACAGGTAAATACTCTGTGGGTGCCTACCCCTGGGAAAATTGGAATTTTTCTAGCCTTGTGTTTACTATTCCAATCATGCTATTCGTTATATTTATAGTATGTATGTTTGTATTTTCCTGTTGTCTCTCTATATGGAGACGATAGTAGTATGTACTAGGTCTGGTCTCGCTGACTTTTGTGCCCTGATGCACGAAATTATAGAAAGCTAATCCCGGACTGATTTCGTAGGAAATCAAGTCTCCAAAGGGGGAAGGAGTGTAACGGAGTGAGTCGGAGGCGAAAATGACAGCTGGAAAGGGGGATGATTAATAATCCACAGACAAAAGAAGCTGGAGAGAAAGATGTGGAGATGACTAGTACAAAATAAGGGAGCTTAGTCACAGCACCCAAAAGGAGCTCCTCGCCCACATAAGTCAGAGAGTCGGCGGATGGTCGATGACTCACAAATGGGAGAACAAAGAGGCTGGATATAGAGATGAAGAAAAAGTAATTAGAACCCAACAGGAGCCCCTCGCCTATGGCGTCATAAATGGGGAAACTCTAGGATAGGACAGATGGAAAAAAGCCTCGATATTAATGGTGGAGCGAGAAACGACCCAGCCAGTGAGAGACCAAGAGGCGGAGCAGGTAGGTGATAAAAGGGGAGGAACCTCCACTCCGCGGGCGAATCGCCTGTTGGTAGAACTCTCCAATTGAAGAAGACTTTTTGGAAGCTTGCTAGCCTGTTGTTCCTTACGTCCTCGAGAAGTGTCAGTCTCCTAAGGACTCATCTAATCTTCAGTAAATCAGGGAAGCTTACGTTTAGTATATTCTAACATTAGGGCACTTAGTCAGTAAGGCTAGGTTTAACTAAACTCCTTAGTAATTGTAAATGTGTATTGTGTTATTTTAAATCTTTGTTGGTTAAATAAATATAGTTAGTTATAATTGCCTGATTTCTTGAGTACGTGGAGTAGACCAAGTGACCTGAGTTTGGTTTAATAGGACGATCACGGACAAACAAAAGAAACACTTGAAAACTCCCACGTAACAATAAGTACTGTGGAAATATGGGTTTTAGAGTGTTTATAAGAGGCAGGCATGTATGAAAAAAGAATGACTGTAGAGGAAGCTGGTATAGTGTGTAAAGATAGATATGTATGGCATCATCTGATTGGTGACATTTGAGTGTTTTTATTGTTCTTTTATTTTTTTTCCCCCTTCTTTGAATACTGACCACCCTCTTGCAAGGTTATGGGTGAGATGTTTTTGTTGTTGTTGTATATAACTGTGATATCAAATAGTTACATCCTACTGATTGTGCTTGTGTTACCTTTAATTTGAAAAAAAAGTGTTAGGTTTATAACAAAAGGGTTTTTAGAGTTATAAAAAGTTCTACGTTTTATAATTTTTATTCCTTTGGATATTTTGTTATTGTTTTTTAGAAAGAAATCTATGCTATTTCAGTATGTGGTAAAGTCAATCTTAATAGGGAGTATGCTAATTGATATATAATGTATTTCATATCAGATAGTGAAGTCAACCTTTGAGAAAGAATTTTGATGGTTTTTATTTTATCTCAAAGAATGCTTGAGAATGCAACCATCTCATTGTGGAATTAGCTACAAGGAATAATATTCACACTTGTTTATTTGTCACAATACAGGAGATTAGTGGCAATGAGGTTATCAATAAACTGGCCAAGAAAGAGGCTTCTTATTCTTTATTGGACTTGAGCTTGAGCTGGATATCCTATCTGAGACATTTGGAAAGATTGTCAAGGACTGCTAGATATTTCTCTTATTGGAAAGCCATTATTGAATTAAGCCAAAGGAAAGACTCTTATATTCATAAGCAACTCTCTAATCCTTTGTGGGGAAGAACTTAATGTTCTTCTCCACAAAGGATTAGAGAGTTGCTTTTATTGAATAAAAAAAGCAAATAATGATTGTTACTTAATCTTTGGACATACATTCATCTAATCGAAATTGATAATAGTCTCAATTGTAGATGATGTCAGGGAGATGAAACTACTGTTCATATATTGTGTGAATATGTGATCTTTTGAGAGCTAAATATGATCTTTTATGATTGCATTTTCTTGCATCAAAAGATCTTTTTAAGATCCTATAGAGAAAAATAGTTCCTTTTGTGTGTAAGAGAGGAATTTTGTTAGGGAGTACACAAAAAATTACTAGATGGTTTCAATGATAATGTTGTTTTCGCCTCCTTTCATTTCAGCATAATAAAATTAATTTTATTCTAACTTTTATTCTTATTAATAAAAAAGCAGCATTTATAAAGTTCCCAGAATTATAATGCAATACCATTTATTCCAGGTTCCCCAATTCTTCCTTTTAAACCTTGTGGACCAATGTTGCCAGGTAATCCTGGAAGTCCTGCTTCTCCTTTTTCACCAGGTGAACCCTTCTGTCCTAATTCCCCTATTGATCCTCGGTCACCAGGAAGTCCTGGAAGACCTTTATCACCTATATCTCCTGGGGGTCCAGGTATAAGATCATCTATAAAAAACGGTTCTCCTTTCTGTCCTTTCTCACCTAGAAAATAAAATTTCATTAAATTAAATATGAATGTTATTACATTTTTTTAAAGAGAATTAATGAATATTTTGATAAAACTGTAATTATGCCTTTCTTTTTAAATATAATTTTTAAATATAATATAAATTATACTTAAATTTATTTAGTTTTTAAAAACATAAGAAAAAAGTTAAATAAAAATAAATTATTATTCTTTAACTCTTTATGAATTAGGAACAGAGATATAAATTTATTATATGAATTTATTTTTCTGCTTTTATAAAAATAATTATTAAGACCAGATTCTCCTTGTAATCCTTTTATTCCAGTGAGACCAGGTAATCCTCTAATTCCAATGATTCCTTTGTTTCCAAATATACCAGAAACACCAGGATCTCCTTTTCTTCCTTTTATACCTTTCAATCCATTTCTACCATTCTGTCCCTAAATATAAAACATATTGTTCCTTTATAAAATTAACTAGCATTTTCTTAAGCAAAAATTATATTAATATATGAGTGCACATATTGATGTTATATAAAAGATTGAATGGCTAATTTTTTATCTATATTTTAAAAAACCAATTTCTTTGAAAAAAGATTAAAAATTTAAAAAGCATTATTTTTAATTAAATGTATTATAAAAATTTAATAAATTTTTATAATACATTTAATTGTAAAAATAATTATTTTACAACAAATGTTCAACAAGACTGCACAAAACACAAAACAAAAAAGGGCTTTGAGTTTTATTTTTTAATTATTTTACATTAAGAAAACATCTATTATTTGATTTATTAAAAAGCAAGTATATTTATATGTATCAGGCAAACAAATTTAATAGGGATTAATCAAATAATAAACAAATATCAGCCAGATACATCAAAAATAACATTAACATTACAAACTAATTTAGAAATAATAGAAATAAATGATTAAACAAATTTTAGAAAATGTAGCCCCATCTATTGATTAATAACTAAACTAGAAATTTTAATATCTTATTTGAAAATAAAACTTGTCCATTGGATCAAAGTACAAGAAGTAACATTCACAATAAAAATATAATACATTGCAAAAATTTAAGATTGGTATAAAATGGGTGGGCAACCTTTTTTGTGAGCGGGCCAGATTTAACAACAACCAAATTTTAACAGGCATCTGTCACAAAAAAAATGATGTTCCTGTGGACAAGGAACATCATTTTTAGGAATCAGAACTAAATAAAATTTTTTCGTATGAATTTAATGCTTATTGTTTGTTGCACAATGCATATAGCAGATAATATAAAAAAATCATTCACAAAATCATTACTTAACTATTTGTTATAACATTATTAGTGCAACATTTGTCACTGCTTATTTTTAATATCTGGTTCAATTTTTATTAATTGCAACACACAAATTATGTTCTAAATTTTCGTTATTTATTCTTGATCTATGTTTTTATTTCAAGAATGCCATTTTTGAAAAAATTGTTCACACTTGTATATGCTTCCATTAAAGAAATTATTTTTTTGGTATTATCAATCAGCTTTGGAAACATTTGGGAATCTAAATTTTCGTAAAAATCAATTTTTGATAATTCCATAAATTTCATTTTCAAATCTGTGTTTCCTTGTAGTTCAATTATTTCCATTTGAAATTCTTCAGGAATTTTGTTTATGTCTAATATCATGAATGGAAGGGAAAATATATCAAAATAAGATTCTTTACTTCTAAAATTGGTGAATCTTTCTTCGAATTCTTAGTGGAATGCAATTAAAATATTTATATATTTTTATTTTTCATAAGGATCAGATTTTTATATATATTTTGAACATGGTTATGAGCCAGAACAGTTGGTACCAATCATGCAAGGTTGTTTTATTGTGACATTATTGACCTTTATCTCCGCTAGAAAACAACCTAACGTTCGGTACTCGTCTCCTTGCACGGCTAACCGTACCGTCGGACCTGGGTAGAGGTGAATATATGGATTCTTCTTTCAAAAATTTCTCTAAATTTAAAAAGAGGTAATCTTTTGGAAGGTATATCCATTAAAAGAGCAACAACTTCAGATCTGAGTATATACAATGGAGGAGATCTATCAGTAGATGAATAAGATATTAATAATCTTTTATAGCCAATTTTGCGTCGATGTAACTGTGATATTGCATATTGGGCATCTTGTAGTGATGGCACTTTAACAACAGCTTTTAAACTTCCATCCGGTTGTAAAAGCATTGATATATGCAATACCTTAAAAAAATTTATTATTATTTTAAAAAAACTCA
>AYEL01060103.1:0-49247 GCA_000484575.1 Olivierus martensii | reverse complement strand
AATTTATGGTGATTATGTCTCTCACAGGAAATTTCTTCTTGAATGTGTTGAATTTCTTAAAATATGAGGGAAATTTATGGTGATTATGTCTCTCACAGGAAATTTCTTCTTGAATGTGTTGAATTTCTTAAAATATGAGGGAAATTTATGGTGATTATGTCTCTCACAGGAAATTTCTTCTTGAATGTGTTGAATTTCTTAAAATATGAGGGAAATTTATGGTGATTATGTCTCTCACAGGAAATTTCTTCTTGAATGTGTTGAATTTCTTAAAATATGAGGGAAATTTATGGTGATTATGTCTCTCACAGGAAATTTCTTCTTGAATGTGTTGAATTTCTTAAAATATGAGGGAAATTTATGGTGATTATGTCTCTCACAGGAAATTTCTTCTTGAATGTGTTGAATTTCTTAAAATATGAGGGAAATTTATGGTGATTATGTCTCTCACAGGAAATTTCTTCTTGAATGTGTTGAATTTCTTAAAATATGAGGGAAATTTATGGTGATTATGTCTCTCACAGGAAATTTCTTCTTGAATGTGTTGAATTTCTTAAAATATGAGGGAAATTTATGGTGATTATGTCTCTCACAGGAAATTTCTTCTTGAATGTGTTGAATTTCTTAAAATATGAGGGAAATTTATGGTGATTATGTTTTTCACAGGAAATTTCTTCTTGAATGTGTTGAATTTCTTAAAATATGAGGAGAATTTATGGTGATTAAGAAATTCAACACATTCAAGAGGATATTTCTTGTGAGAAACATAATCACCATAAATTCCCTCATATTTTAAGAAATTAGAGATTTTTTTCCATGTTTCCGATACTATAGAGAAAAAACCTGACGACAGCATCAGAAGTCAGTATTGAGTCTGTGACAGAATATAGTAATCCTATGGTAATAAGATTACTCTAGGATCCCAAAGACTTAATACTGACTTCCGATGCTGGCGTCGATTATAGTTAATGATTTATCTACCATGTTGTCATCGTGTACAACAAAAAAGTTGCAAAAATTCGGAATAAATGTTTTCGAGTTTAAACATCTAACTGCACATAGTTCAAAGTTGATTTGAGAAGGAGTGATATCATTTTTTAATTCGGAAAACGTTATTGATATATATCCTAAGTAAGGGAATTCCAACATTACAATGGATGATGTATTTACTTCCTTTGAAGAATGAAGAGAGGTTACAAAGTTGGTGCAGTTTGTCGTCTTATCTGTAGCTTGCTCGTGAGTGGGGAGTAGCCTGAAGGTTAACAAAACGCTACTAAGCCGTGGGAAAAAAAATAGGAAGATCATGACATGATTTGATATGTTAAGAACATTTCCCTACTAATATTTATTTTAATGAATATCATATTGTTCAAATTTTTGAAATTTGAGATTCTGCTTATATACAATTTTAAATTTCTATTTATTTTTTTACTCTATGCAGTATAGGATCAGCTTGTAAATTGGATGCCTGTATATATATATATATATTTACAAACAATTTTAAACTCAATCCAGGAACACTAATCTATAGATAAGATTTTTTTTAATAAAACTGTTGGTTGCTTTTCTCTTTTTTTTATGCTAATGACCTGTCACATTATCTTTTGACAGGAATCTTTAAATCATTCCTTTACTTTCCTATAATCTTATATCTTCGTTCTTCATTCTTCCCAGGCCAAACCAATTAGTAGTACCTTCACTCTCTGTTTCCAACAACCTATAGATAAGTGCCAACTCCATGGGGATAATGGTAGCAATTTCTTCAAATTGCAGATTTAATGGATGGATAATCAAGCATTTTCTGGTGTGAGAAAATGTGGGCCCCTGCATGATGCTCAAAAAATTCCATATTATATTTGAAACACTGAAATGTAAGTACAATTTAAACCCATTTATAACAAGTATGGAAATAATGACATTACAACTATAATAAGCAAATATTAATTGCAAGTTTGGCCAATGTATGTTAACATAACATTACTTATAATGAACAATTCTGGGATATAATGAGTAAAATTAGTCTCTATCTAAAGAAAAATTAAGAAATAATTCTCAAATAATAATTCTTTAGATAGAGAGACAGAAATAGAAAGTACAGTAAATGAAATATAATATTAAATATTGTAATGTATCTTAGAAGCAATATATGAAAGATTTATAAATGTTCTTGGAAATTTATGCAAGTATCTTTGGCCATCAAAATAACCGACCAGAATGCCGAATTGTAATATTTCCTGAAAAGTGTATGGCACAATGTCAGCCGTTAGACACAACTGTACATAGACAAATAAAATACTTATAAAAGAGAATTGTAACTGCTTTAGAGTTGTTATATGACCATTCTACATTGCCTAATGAAGAAAACTGGACAAGCAGAGCAGGTATCATACGTCTACAATCATTAATACATCACCAAATTTCATCCGATATATTCAGACCTCTAATAATGTATTCTTGGTGGTCAGCCGGAATAGTAGATAATCGTTGCCAATTTTCTAATGTTAAGCAAGCATGTTTTGAATTTTTATGTACAGATTCTCTCAGAAGTACTGTCCAACGATATTGTGTTTCCATAGTAACTATTGAAAGAATATCTCTATCTTTGGGATGAATTGGAATATGCCAGAATGCATTAGAAATATCGATAGTTTGTCAAGAAGATTATCAATTCTAAAAACATGATGATGATCAGGTCTCAAAACGGCATTTAATTTACAATATCTCTATCTTTGGGATGAATTGGAATATGCCAGAATGCATTAGAAATATCGATAGTTCGTCAAGAAGATCATCAATTCTAAAAACATGATGATGATCATGTCTCAAAACGGCATTTAATTTAGGAATATCGCAAACCAATCTTGTCTTTAATGATGCGTCATCATCTTTTTTTCTTCACTAAATTTACTGGAAAAGCCCAAGACGATGATGAAGGTTCTAAAAGTCCATGTCGCAATAATTCTGCCACTTTATTATTTATTTCAATAGTATCATGAAAAGAAGCTCGATACTGTCTAAAATGTACTATAAATGACAGTATAATAAAATGTTATACTGTCTAATGTAAATGTATATATAAAATGGATTTCTATCGTTTAATTTGATTCTTGGAGGATCTATTTTAAGGGGTGTGATATCAAATTTAGAGGAAGCAAAAATTTTAGAATATTTAGAAATTAATTGTTGGATACTAGGATCTATCTTAAAACTAGAAGACTCCTGCTTTTCACTAGTAGAAAGAACTCCTAGACTAATATTATTTGTTAGAATATTAGGTGAAGTTTTACAGCTATTACTAAAATTACTAAAATTAGATTGATAAAGCTCACATCTGAAATAATCACCATAATTAATAAATTTATTTTACAAAATAAATCTTGATCATTCATATCAGACTCACAAAAATTTCTGAATGGATTTGACAAATGCCTGTAGCTCTCTTTTTGTTTTGTTCTATTATTCAATTTTGAAAATGAATTCGTATTTGAAGTTTTAGTAAATATTTTAGCTTTACAAATAGAAATGGGAACATTTTGGGAATACATTACAGAATTTACTTGTTTAACAAAATCTTTCTCTAAATTATGAAATTTTTCTTTGATATTATAGTGATTATTATACAATTTTAGACATTTTTTAAGAAATTTACAATATTTTAGGTTTTTTGCAATTAAATTTCTTTTACATTTAAAATAATCTTGATCAAATCTTTGGTTTTCATTTTTACACTTACCTATAGGTAACACATTGTTATTTTGAATAACTTCAAATGTTTCAAAATTACTTAACTTAAATCTAGAAAATTCTTTAAGAGATAATAAAAAATAATTATATGATATATCAACAATATAAAATTTAACATCATTAGTTATATGGTCTATAATAAGTGGTAGGATAACTGATCCTAAAGTAAACATATGACCCGATATAGTCATAATCTTAATATTATCCGACAAATTTATAGGATAATTATTATTTAGTTTCGCATATAATACTAAGGGTAAAATATTAATCTGTGATCCACTGTCTAACAAAATATTAAAGTTTACCTGCGATACAGAACAGTGGATTATAAGCTGACATCATTCAGTATGATAAGATTGATGAGTCTTGGGAGTATAAATTATTTCTTTTGGCACAGTTTCTTGATCCGTAGAAGTCGAAGCACTCGATTTTGAAGGTTGAACTTGATAAAAAGCTTGCGAAGGTGAAAGATTTTTGCAAGAACAGTGATGTGATACAATCATATTTGGATGAGTAAAAATATTATGGGTTATTGGTTGGCGAGGTTTTGTTTAAATGTGCCGCACGTGCCAATGTGTCAGCCAGCTCATTCCCGAGGCAGGCAGAGTGCCCCTTTACCCAACAAACACGTGTCGCGTAAAGGGTGACGCAATTTTGAAATCGTTTGAATACACTAAAAGCTAGTTTTGTTTTAACTTTTGGGTGTCGAATATAGTTCAAAACAACAGTTGAATCCGTACATATAATCACATCATGCAAGTTTTCTGCCTCATATATGTTGATCAAAATTATAATTAAATTAAAAATCCAACTTTTGGGCATAACATGCTTTTGGTTTGGTACACAATTATTAGTTATTCTTACAGTATTTCTTCATATTGTAGCATTACACATAAAAATAATTGCATATTCATTCATTAATTATGTCATACATAATCTTTATCATATTCCTGTTAAAATATTAAATTTTATAAATTTTCCTCTCAAAATTTAGAAAACAAAATTAAAAAATTTGTGTAATTTTCCTGTCTTGATTTTTATTAAAATAAAATAACAGCCTTTTAGATAGGAATAAGGAAATTATAAACTTAATTAAATAAACTTTAATGAAAAACGCATTTCGTATACATCCTAGTCAATAGGTAATCCATTAGCCCCAATAATTGCTGAATTAATTGTAAGAAGAAAAGAGCAATCAGCCCTACCTATGTTAAATAATGAAGTAAAAATTTACAACAGATATGTCGACAACATATTAATTATCAGAGAAAAAAAAAGAAAATATGATGGATATTGAACACATTCTTTCCAATGAGAGCCTGACACTAATTTAAAAAAAACAAAAATCAAATGAATTAGAAATAGATTATCTTGATCTAAAGATAAAAATTGTCAAAGATGAATACAACACTTCAATATTTAGAAAAGATACTTATCGTCCTTTATTTATATAAAGCACATCAAAAGAACCATCTGGACATACAAAACGGCAGCTTTTAGATCACTATTAAAAAGAATTACAACACACTGTTCCAACTATACAAATAAGATGCTAGAATTAGAATGGGTGGTTAAAAAAACAGTACTTCATGGCTATAACAACAACTTAATTTATAAATTATGATTTATAAATTAGCTATAAATTATGATTTATAAAACTAGCTCTTCTTTACTCCTCACCACAAGCTCAGCCAGGACTCCTGCCAAAGGGCTTCCGATTGGAACACCAGATGTTTGAAGATAGAACTTACTGTCGAAAAGGAAGTAGGACTTGTGTATAACTAAATAACAGATCGATCTAATAAGGCTTGGTTCACATTGGTTGTGTGGGAGATGTTTCAATAAAAATCTATATAAAAGCAAGCAGGCTGGTTCTAATTTGATGGATGGATACAAGGCCTTAAAATCATAAACAGTTAAAATTTCATCTGGCAACGGGCCTACTTCCAACAGATTATTGATTAGTTGTACTGAATGGACTGTTTCCTCCTCGGTACAACTAATCGATAATCTGTTGGAAGTAAGCCCATTGCCAGATGAAATTTTAACTGTTTATGATTTTAAGGCCTTGTATCCATCCATCAAATTAGAACCAGCCTGCTTGCTTTTATATAGATTTTTATTGAAACATCTCCCACACAACCAATGTGAACCAAGCCTTATTAGATCGATCTGTTATTTAGTTATACACAAGTCCTACTTCCTTTTCGACAGTAAGTTCTATCTTCAAACATCTGGTGTTCCAATCGGAAGCCCTTTGGCAGGGGTCCTGGCTGAGCTTGTGGTGAGGAGTAAAGAAGAGCTAGTTTTACCAATAATCTCTCCTAAAATTAAGCTCTATAAGAGATACATTGACGATATTTTGATTATTTCCGAGAAGTGCAACTATATAAGTGACATATTTGTGGAAACTTCGGACTCCTTATGATTTTATCAACTTTGGCCATTAACTTATCCGTCAGGCCTTGTTCTATTTCCTCCGCTCCGGACTCTTCTATATGCTTGGATAGAAATGCCTCATATACTTCTTGTTTCATCAGTACCATTTTTCTAGACTTATCTTCCCTAGCTAACATATATTTCTCCTCTTTTAGCCATTTCAACGTTATATTTATCAGTTCATTGTCCTTCTTTGTTCTCTTCATAAGCTCTCTTCTTTTTCCATTCTTTCTCCTATCTCGCAGAAATTCCCATCTTAATCTTTCCTTTTCTAACGCATCCTGGCTACTTATAATTCTCTCCACCCATGGGATGTCTTCTGTAATATTCGTATTCCTTAGTAATGCACAGGCTGGCCCTTTCGCCAAAACTCTCCTTATTACCGGTGGTATATGATCATCATCTAGCACTGTCAGTACTTCTAATTTAAACCCCTCTTTTGGCAAACGTTTAATCTGGCGTCTTAAAATTCATTTCAGTTTCTTCACATATCTCTTCCTAAGCTTATCTTTCAATCTACGCATGTTTTCCATCCCTTCCTCCACCACTTCCGTCAATTCTGCTTGTACACATTCCTCTTTATATTGCTCGAGCCACCATCTCAGCTTATAAAACTTCCTGCTCCTAAATATGGAAGATAAACAAACAAGTTAGGCCCACACCCCTGAGGTTATATAAGTGACATCGAAGTAAGATTATCTGATGCAGCCCTAGGTTTGGTTCTGGTTAAGCAGAGAGAGAGCGATTCCCAGATGGATTATCTTGACATAAACATCGCATTCCAAGCAGGTGAGTATGCTTTGTCTATTTACAGAAAGGACACGTATATACCGTTATTCATACGAGCAGAGGCCAAGGAACCTTGGAGCTATAAAATGGCAGCCTTTAGAGCCCTGCTGAATAGAGCCTTTACACACTGCACAACGCTGGAGAGTAGACAACAAGAGATAGACTGGATTGTACAACAAGCAATAAAACATGGATATAAGGCGAATACATCAATAAACTTCTTAGAAGGATGTCCAGGACTAAACCAAGTAGCAATGATCGAACTGATGACAGAAAAACGTATTCCATGGACATTAACTCTATATCTTTAAAATTTAAAAAAAACTTGAAGAAATCTCAGGCCAAAAGATTGTATTTAATAGAAACAATACCCTGTTTAATCTTATTAGGAATGATAAGGACAAAATCAGTGAAGTGTACTTCCCAGGGGTCTACCAAATTCCTCTCCATGATAACGACTTTAACAGTGATGGGAATTATATCGGTTACACGGCACACTCCTTCAAAAAGCACATTACAAAACATAAGAAAGATTTAGCGAATAAAGCCACTAGTACAGCCTTAGCACAGCTTGCACTGGCTTCGGATATAGTAGTACATTGGAACGACACTAATAAATTGGAACCAGCTAAGATAAACAACGCGTGGAGATGGTGTAATAATGTTAATGAACATTAATAAATCTTGTTAAATTTTTTAGATTACTCTGTTATGTATGTAATGTCTTAGATTATTAATGTGAATTGTTTATTGGTTATTTTATTGTATAATATTGACATTTTGTTGAAATTTTTGTATAGCATATTCATAAGATTTATTTTATCCGCATTTTTTGTAAAACGTTTGAACTTTTGTTGCCATAGCAACGTCTTTAAATCTTCAGAATGTTTGGCGTTTTATAGAACAGTTGTTTAATTCGTTATGTTTATGGTAGCTGATGAGGATTATGTAATCGAAAGCACTACTACCCTGTAATAAACTGTTGTTAATATATTTCCTGCCTTTGAGCTGTTGTTCATTTAGTTTGTAACGTTTGGCAGTGTAAGGTTTTTGCAATTATTGGTAATCTTTTTTTTTCTGAGGAACCATTGGTATTTTGACATTAATATTTGGCAAAAGTAAATATTACCCAGAAAGTACCTCCTAAAAAAAATCAGCCAAATTGATGTAAAGGCCACTTTCCAATGCTTACCCGGCTACAGCCTTTAGACAGATTTAAAACATATTATAGCCATAAACAAGATAGCAGACTTTTGGTAATGAACATTCTCGTATAATTTTTATTTTTTAATTCAAATTTAAGGCAATTTCTATTTTTCTATTTTTTATTATGTTTTTCTTATATTTGAGCTAAAAAGATATTTATAAAAATATCTTATTGAAATTTCACACAATCTTTTTTTTTCATGTTGCAAGGTTTCAAAAATAGAATATAAAAGGAGAATTAAGTGAAGAAAATAATACAGTATTAATACCAAAAAAACTGATTTTTTTAGGTATTAAAGAAGCTACAGCACTAAGCAAAAAGAATCTTTTATTACACAAAAGAAACCATTTTCAACCACTATCAACTGGTCTACTTCAGCTTTTCTTGTCTGTTACACTGAGAGTTGGGATGTTTCAACAAAAGCTGAAGTAGAGTGGTCAAAATGTTTCTTTTGTGTAATAAAAATTCTTTTCTGCTTAATGCTGTAGCTCCTTTATTTCTTTTATAAGTGGCAGAATATCTACAACCCTGTAGTGACTTTTTAGGTATTAATACTGCTAATAATTGATAAGCATTGGAGATTTTAGATTCATGGATATAATGAATAACTGTTATAACAAGGTTCCATGATACTCATTATAACTGAATTTTACTGTATATTTTAAAATTCCAAATTTTTGCCAAAATTTAAGTTTATTTTCCTTCTTTATCTCTTCAAAATTTTTTCTTTTAATTTCATTACTGGAGGCAGTTTGCTAGTGCATACTTTGGATCTTATTTCTTTTCTGTCTATTAGGTCTTTTCCCTTAAATCCACCACTGAATTTTCCTTGTTTGTATATGAACTTGTTCACTTTTATATAATGTTTTGTGAAAATATTTGAAAATTTGTAAAGATTATGCCCTATAGCAAATGTTGAAAGTTGGAAGCATTAAATCTATACACAAAATTTTCCTTATTTAAGACTAATCTCTTATGTAAAATAGCAACAGTCAATATTGAAAAGCAGTGTATATAATAAATATTTTTCAATATAAAATTAATACTTATTAAGTTACTATTTAATTATAATATTCTCACTGGTGGTCCAAAATCTCCTTTTTCACCATCTATACTAAGTCCTTGAAATCCTCTATCACCTTGTAGACCCATTAAACCTGGTAAACCTCTTAGACCTTTTTCTCCCTTGATGCCAATCTTCCCATCTAAACCTAATATGAAATTAAATTACAAATATATAATAATGTTTTTTTCTATGAAAATTGACTTACTTATGATAGTATTATAATAAAAAAATCCCGATAAGGCATTTCCCCCAAGTACGCCCTTACCCCACTCCGCCTTAATATAATATAAACTGGTTTATTATGTCGTCGAATTGACAGTTTCGAATCTTCTTCCTTACATATGGAAATATCTCTGTTTAATTGTCTTCATTCTTTTAAAATAGTTCATATATTATGGTCACTAAAACTTAAGACAGTAGTTTGTGATTCTGGAAATTTTATTAATATGAAATTCGTTACAAACTGATTTAACCGCTATATATATTCGAAATACTTGTATCATAATTATTACGTTTACGTGACGTAACGAAGAAATTTATTAAAATTTTTAAAATAATTAGAAATTATATGTAAATTTAAATTCTTATGTTGTTTTATTTATTTTATTCTAGCACTGGATATCGATAAAAACTGTAGTTTCAATACAAGAATACCCGCGTGTCCCACTGAGAAAACGTGTTTAAATAATACAGTTGTCGACAAACTTTGCCAATATTTACCCTTGTTGGAAGGCAGAGCAGGGAAACCTTGTCCTAATGATATGATAAGAATGAGTGTTGAAAATCGTACCTGCGTAAGTAAATCGGAATGCGAAACACAATGCATAACAGATGAAGGAACATTTAAAGAAAATGATACAGTAAAGTTTTATACAAACGAAACAGATGCCTGTCCTTGGTGAGAAAAATTTGCAAAATATTTATGCTGGTAAAATATTTTTTGTAAATTACAATTTATTTAATAAAATTTATTAAATTTTCAGTATTTGTCGCCAAAGTAAAGTGGAATGTAACTGTTCGAGATATTGCAGGGACGGATCAGGAAATTGGTCATATGCTATAAATAGAAAGAATACCGATTTAATAAATCCCGATATAGTTCCGTGTAGTTTATCGTATATATATAAATCGGAATGTGTTAATGTTAGCAGTAATTCGAGCGTAGATTGCCAGAATATTACTGCTATTAGATGCTTTACTGATCCAAACGAAAACCAAAAATTCTGCCATGATATCAATATCCGCTTTTCTTGCTCTTGTCGTAAGTATTAATATATACCGGTATTAAATGCATTTGTTTATCTATTCAGTAATTTATAAGTGTTCCGTAATTATTAGTAAAAACTTTTACTTCATTATTAGTTTTTGAGGCAATGTTCATCATATCTTAATAGATGTTAAAATTGTAATATTGCATAAAAATTTCACTACTATTTCATTTAATGATTGGAACTGATATTAGTTGACATGAAGTATTGCATATCTTGCGCTATATGCTGAAATTAAATATGCGTCATTTAATATTTCTAGTTAAAATTAATACAAAAATTAGTATACAGTATTTAAAATTTGTAAATTCTGATTTCAGCACCCATCACTTCTTCCTCCAGCACTTCTTCTTCCACCACATTTACAAGTAAGTATTCCTTTTTTTTAAATAATTATTAACAGTGTCATTATAGATTTCAAAAATTTTATTTTAATATAGGGTTTTCTTCAAATAGTTTGTTCGTTTTTACTATACTAGGTAGCCATATAATAACGTTATGGGGTTCAGAGCACTCTAGCGCGTCATGTATTGGACGAAACGTAAACAAAATTCGGTGGACATGCAGAGTGTAACATGCGGTTTCGATTTCGAAAGAAAATAAATTTAGTACCAAAAGTCGCCAACAGGGGATTGTGGCGCTGCAGAAGCGTAAAATGCGTTATCGCCAAATGCGATAGCACATGTCAAGTTTCTGAACAATACGTGCCAACATTTATTTTTAGTACAAGAATGTGTACTTAAGAATAAATGTTGGCACGAAGTACACGATGTTCCAGCACATGTCAAGTTTCTGAACAATACGTGCCAACATTTATTTTTAAGTACACGAATGTGTACTTAAGAATAAATGTTGGCACGAAATACACGATGTTCCGAGAATTGCATGCGATGCCGGACATCTTCCACGCCGATATGTTGCATGCCACCGTGGAAGATGTCGTGCACCGCATGCAATTCTTGGAACATTTGAATGGTGGTCATATTGAACCTCATGTGTAATTAACAATAAATATTGGCACGTATTGTTCAGAAACTTGACATGTGCTGTCTCATTTGGAGATTACGCATTTTACGCTTCTGCAGCGCCACAGTCCTAGTTGGCGACTTTTGGTATTAAATTTATGTTCTTTCGAAATCGAAACCACATGCTCCACTATGTACAGACATCCACCGAATTTTGTCACGTTTCGTCCGATACATGATGCACTACAAGGCTCTGAACACCTCACGTTATTTTATACCACCCGACGCATATTTTATACACTATATATTTTGATATGTTTTAATGTATATTTGTCAGTTTGTAACATAAAATATTGAAAATATTCATATTCTTATCAATTCATCATAACAATCGATATTTTTAAATGAAGCGGATAATTTATGATCATTAACGCTTATCTATTATTTCCATAACTTTGTGTTCCATACTGAATTATATTAAAACACATCGAAGTAGTTAAATAAGAATATACTTTCGATGTACAAATATTGATCATCTGGTGTTATATAGTTAACTAACTGTGTCATTTTAATATTTCCAATTAAAATTTATACAAGTAATGATATACAGCATTTAAAATTTGTAAATTTTGATTTCAGCACAGAGCAGTACTCCCACCAAAAGTATTCTTTTTTTTATATAAATAATTCTTAATAGCGTAGTTATAGTTTTCAAAGATTTCATTTTAATTCGGTTTTTTATAATTTTATTTTATCTGTTTTCAACATCTATATACAATATATATTTTAATAAATTTTGGTGTATTTATATCTTCTCAATCGAAAATTCCGCAACCTTTTAATATCGCTTATAATTTTATATAATTATGAGAAAAATTTAGTTTTTGTCCAATTTTAGTATAATTGGAACAATAATGCGAAAAACTGATTTCATCAAGTTTGTCACTAGATAGCGTTATGTGTTAAAGCAAGAGAAATATGTAGAGAATCTGTATAAAATCTAACAACTATTAAGAAATTATTTACTATTTTGTAATAAATGAGAGGAAAGTTTAGAAAATATTATCTCCAAACATATTAGTTTTTAAAATTGGATAGATTGCTGGGCTTCTAATATTACATAAATTTCGGAATTTTTAGGTTTATTTATTCGAGTGATCTATTAAGCAATGAAAGCTACAGTCGCCAATGATTTTTTAGAATAAGTATTAGAACATTTAATTCAAAAATATTAGGTCCAAAATTTAGGAAAAAATCCATATACATGGGTTCCGAATGTTACCTTTTTGATAAAACATAGTGCAAAAATATATCTTATATATATCCCTGCAAAGGAAAATAAAACTTGTACTAACATATAAAAATTACTACAATTTTAAACATTTGTCCCTGATCATAGCATTAGTGAGAGAGAGAGAATGTCCGTCATCCATTGTTAATTTTCATTAATGAAGATAACCATTGTCCATTGCATACTACTGTATGAAATACTGTTTTTGTTCAGTTCTTCCTCAGGACAGTCAAGTTATTTTTAGCCACTTAGACAGTCCGAATATCTGCATGTTATTTTAATTAATGTATAGTTTATTTTTTACAGTTGATTGCAAATCGCAAGTAAATACAGCCATCATGAGACTAATAAACCTCTTAAATTGCATGCTTTGACACCTGCATGTGTTATCTCTGAAAGAAAACATTTCCGGATCCGTGTTTGTATTCTTTGTTTTGATGCATAGTATGTGATTTAAATATAGCCACTGCTTTTAGAAATACTCTCTAAAATGCTAAAAAATATTACAAGCGCTGCACAAGTGTGTTTTCATAGAAGAGTTGCAAATATTAAAATGCTTATATATTAATACAGTGATACCTCGGATCACGAACGTCTCGGTTCACGAACAAATATTCCCTACTACAGTGATACCTCGGATCACGAACGTCTCGGTTCACAAACAAATCACGAACACCATTTGCGAACAAATTTTGCTTCGCTTTACGAACGATGCTTTTTTTTTTATATTTTATTACAAAGAATACAGTGATACCTCGGATCACGAGCTCACGGTCTACGAACACATTTGTGAACAAATTTTGCTTCGCTTTACGAACGATGCTTCGGTTCACGAACACACATGCACGAGCACATGGAGCGCACACACGGAGTGCATGGAGCGCACGTGACTCGCGGCGCCAAAACCTTGCAGTCCTCGCCCCAGCAACAATCCAGTTCTCATATGGGTACAATAAAGTTCCAACAAGTGTTGATATTTTAGTTTTTCTTTATTTAACATATGGGTACAGTAAAATTCCAAAATGCATGGAGTGCACATGACTCGCAGCGCACAAAACCCTGAGCACAGCTACACGCACAGAGTGCATGGAGTGCACGTGACTCGCGGCCGGAGTGCATGGAGCGCACGTGACTCGCGGTGACACGCACGGAGTGCATGGAGCGCACGTGACTCGTGGCACACAAAAACCCTGCGCACAGCCTCGTCTCAGCAACAATCCAGTTCGCCCAGCTCACATGGGTACAGTAAAGTTCCAGCATGTTGATATTTTAGTTTTTTTCTTTATTTAATTAAATTTATCCCTTATTGATATTTTAGTTTTTTTCTTTATTTAATTAAATTTATCCCTTATTACGGATATTTTAGTTTTTTTCTTTATTTAATTAAATTTATCCCTTATTATGACAGTTCGCCCAGCTCATATGGGTACAGTAAAGTTCCAACAAAATATGCAACAATCCAGTTCGCCCAGCTCACATGGTACAGTAAAGTTTCAACAAGTGCCAGCTCATATGGGTACAGTAATGTTCCAACAAGTATTGATATTTTAGGTTTTTTCATTATTTAATTAAATTTATCCCTTATTATGGCTCCCAAAAAAATTTTTTTTCTTTAATTAAATTTATCCCTTATTATGGTTCCCAAAAAAGTTGTCTTTATTTAATTAAATTTATCCCTTATTATGGCTCCCAAAAAAGTTGTGTATTAAATTTATCCCTTATTATGGCTCCCAAAAAGTTAAGTGTGTTAATAAATTAAATTTATCCCTTGTTATGGCTCCCAAAAAGTTAAAAGTGTTAGTGGGTGGTGTTAAACATGCTTTCTTCTAATATTACTGTTATATTTATTTCCACTGGTGTTAAACATGCTTTCTTCTAATATTACTGTTATATTTATTTCCTCTCTTTATCCCTTATTATGGCTCCCAAAAAAGTTAGAAGTGTTAGTGAAGGTGATCCCTTATTAAGGCTCCCAAAAAAGTTAAAAGTATTAGTGAAGGTGGCATTAAACATGCTTTCTTCTAATATTACTGTTATATTTATTTCCTTTCTGAATTACATGCTTTCTTCTAATATTACTGTTATATTTATTTCCTTTCTGTATTTTTCCACACATAAAGCCATAACATGTTAAAAATTTTTTCTAGGGTATTATTTACACACATAAAGCCATAACATGTTAAAATTTTTTCTAGGACAAATTTCCACACATAAAGCCATAACATGTCAAAAATTTTTTCTAGGACAAAAAACGTATTATTTGGAATGTTAAAAATTTTTTTCTAGGACAAAAAACGTATTATTTGGATTTACATTTATTTCCTTTCTGTATTATTTCCACACATTAAGCCATAACATGTTATTCCTTTCTGTATTATTTCCATACAAAAAGCCATAACATGTTAAAAATTATATTTATTTCCTTTCTGTATTATTTCTACACAAAGCCATAACATTTTAAAATTATTTCTTCTAATATTACTGTTATATTTATTTCCTTTTTGTATTTTTTATTATTTCCACACAAAAAGCCATAACATGTTAAAAATTTTTTTTCTCTGTATTATTTCCACACATAAAGCCATAACATGTTAAAAATGTTTTCTTTTCCTTTCTGTATTATTTCCACACATAAAGCCATAACATATTAAAAATTTTTTGTAGGATTTCTGTATTATTTCCACACATAAACCCATAACATGTTAAAAATTTTTTTCTAGGACTGTATTATTTCCACACATAAAGCCATAATATGTTAAAAATTTTTTCTAGGAAAAAACGCTTTCTTCTAATATTATTGTTATATTTATTTCCTTTCTGTATTATTTTCTAATATTACTGTTATATTTATTTCCTTTCTATATTATTTCCACACTCCCAAAAAGGTTAAAAGTATTAGTGAAGGTGGTGTTAAACATGCTTTACTCTGATACTGTTATATTTATTTCCTTTCTGTATTATTTCCACACATAAAGCCTAACATGTTATTCCTTTCTGTATTATTTCCATACAAAAAGCCATAACATGTTAAAAATTATATTTATTTCCTTTCTGTATTATTTCTACACAAAGCCATAACATTTTAAAATTATTTCTTCTAATATTACTGTTATATTTATTTCCTTTTTGTATTTTTTATTATTTCCACACAAAAAGCCATAACATGTTAAAAATTTTTTTTCTAGGACAAAAAACGTATTATTTGGATTTACATTAATTGCAATGGGATTGTTCGGATTACGAACTTTTCGGATCACGAACAGAGTCAAGGAACGATTCGGATTACGAACTTTTCGGATCACGAACAGGGTCAAGGAACGGGTTGTGTTCGTGAACCGAGGTATCACTGTATTTGTATTTTATTTCTTCTATATTTGAATTGTATTATATCAAATTTTCGTATAAAACAAGGTAACTGTGGGGTAAACGAACACGCTAGTGATATATTTTTGAATATTTCTAATATGCTTTGTTAAAATAGATTCTAAAATTTACTATTATATTCAGTAAGGTCTAAGCTATCAAAGCACCTAACAATTACTTTTGTCAGCAGCACTAAAATTTTGGAATAATTGATTTTAACAAAGAATGCATACTGTCCATTTGCCCCACACTGTAGGGACAAACGGACAGCATGTAGGGGGCAAACGGACATCTGTTTTCTTAATCATTAGTATCATTGAGATAATAGTGGCAAACAAAATATGGATCATTTCCATTTTCTACAGTATATATGATACATGATGTCTTTTGAAGTAATAGAAACATTACATACAATTTATATTTTCTTTATATAGCATTCTATATGCCTGGCCAATATTTTCTTTATTGAAGTTTAAAGTAGTTACAAAACAAATTTTTGCTACTTGGGTGTTTTTCCCGCTAGTGGCATCAACTTTGTTAACTTCAACTTTCTCTATCTTAAAAAATGTTGTTTAGACCGAACTTGGAAATCTCTATATTGGACCACACTCTGCTTCAATAATCTGTTATTTAGAACAATATATGTTTTAGCTGCAATTATTAATAGCATTTGGTCAATTTTAAAAGCTTTCACAGCGAATATAACGTTTTCTTTCAACTATTTATCATCGATTTGAATTTCTTTCACCATTAAGAATCATATCTGTAAAAATGTAATTACTATAGAGAAGGCGAGTAAATAATACACTATATAGACAACAAAATGCAATTTATTAATATGAATATAAGACTTCTATAAATAACATTTGATAAAATATACATTTTAAGCTTTAAGTAACAAAAGAAAACAAATGTGTCCTTTTGCCCCCACAGAGATGTGTCCGTTTGCCCACCATCAATTTTGCGTTTTAAAGTTATAAAACACAAAATAAATGGCAGCAGCATATTAGTGAACACGGTTAACGATTGGAAAGGCTTTTAAGTTACTAAGACACTAATCATAACATATTTGAAACTATGATTAAATATATAAACCTTATTTTCTAAAAGAAAAATATTACTTCATGATGAGTTTAAATGAAAACTTTTCTTGCTTGATAAAGTTTTAAGCTTAACTACAAGTTTGGCGAAAAATAAGCACATTTGTATACAATACATATTTCTAATATGTAGTGTATATTTAGTAATATGTAGTTAGGATATAGATAGATATAGATATAGATAGTAATATGTAGTTCTAATATTTAGGATATTAAAATTGCCCCCCGTGTCCATTTGCCCCACAGTTACCTTATAGTCCGTCTGAAAACCAAATGAAAGCGATTCGTTCATAGTAACCAGGATCGTATACCCTTATCCAGTGCCGGATTAAGGTAGTGAGGGGCCCGATGGGATATATCTCACGGGTCCTCATGTCCTTGGGGCCCTCAAAATACGATTTATATGTATAAATATTTGACGCTTATACTGTAAATAAATACGCAGTTTTTAATTAATCCTTTAACTGCTATGGATGGATAAATGCGTTCAGTTAAAGTTACCGGTGTGGACTATGGACGCATTTTGCGTTGGCAATTGTTTATATTCAAAAATACAAGAACTAATGTTATCGACGAGTTCGAAATAGCAAATAGATTTAATTTGTTTATTTAATGACAATAAATAAAAAATTTATTTTTATCCGAAACACTTTCATTTGAAAAAACGTTACTTCTATCAACAAATGACAAACGTGATTTCAGGAAAATTGCAAAATAATATAATTATGATATATATATCATAATAGAGAGTTAAATCAACATATGAAAATACACACTAAAAAATTTAAATTAATATTTATTTCTGAAAATTGAAAGAAACTTTAAAAATATCAATAATTTTGTCAAGCAGGATGCAAAATATAACTGATTCATTACCTCTCAAAAATAAAAAAAAATATTTTTCTGGTGAATTATATTACATTTTGATATTCATATTAACAACAAACAAACAGGGGATAAACTAGAATTGGGACGATACTATACGATATATCGTGTATCGTCGATTTACTCGTCTCGATATTCCGATATTTTTCGATATTTTTTTGGACGCCGATATATTTAACGATACGATATTATACTTGCGATAATATCGTTGGTTAAATAACAACGATTAAAGATAACGGCCGATTTCTTTAAACAACTCTTTTATTAAAATTATTTTAATATATTATTTTAATGAAATTAAACAATAAATTTTATGATAATCGATAATTATTAATCACCTTATTTGATAAAGAAACAGTGAAAAAGAAACATTTGATAAAGATGGCGAGCTGGAAACCTTAGACAGACGGTCCGTCCGTTTTCGTCATTGATTTCGGTTTTCGTTCTACTTGGATTAGCCAATATTAAATCAACAAAGATCCAATAAAATATTGGATAAGTGAAAGTTTTTGCTATTCAAATTTATCAAAGATTGCAATGAAGCATTTGATTATATCACCCACATCAGTACTTACTGAATGTTTGTTTAGTAAGACAGGTCAAGTGGTATGTGCAAAAAGAAGCAGATTAAAGCGTGAATTAATTTCAACGATTTTGATGCCGAAATCAGCAATAGAATCAAATTTCTGATGATTTTTAATCACTTCTGGCAAATAAATGATTTTTAAAGGAAACTGTTGTTCGTATTTTTCCCTAAATATCATATCGCGATATTTTCGATATCATTCTAAAATATCGCGATATCAAATATCGTATAAAATCCGTATCGAATATCTCCGATACGATATTTTGTTTTGTATCGCACATCTCTAGGATAAACCATTTTCGAATCAACTAAACACTCTAGCCAAATTTCCTCTAAATTTCCTGGTTGATTCGAAAATAGTTTATCCGCTGTTTGTTTGTTGTTAATATGATTATTATCTTACTTGAGCCAAGTCTGTCTGCCCAGCTTTGTCAAGAGGGCCAGTGGTTGCATAGATGGCCCGCCTGGGAGTGCTAGTTTCTGCCTAGTCCAGTAAGTCTCCATAGTGATCATTACTTAAGCTTCCCGAAGTCAAATTTGTGATGATTTTTAATCACTTCTGTCATAGAATTCTGCCATAGGTCGCCGTGATCTAACTGGTTAAGGTGTTAGGGCGCTATCTCAGAGATCCCGGATCGAGTCCCGTGTGGTGGCAAAATTTTATTTCGGAAAATAAATTTAAAAATTATAGTATAATCATTAATTACTAGATGGCGCAACCTTAGTGTAAATTCTAAATTTATTATATTAATAATAACTCAACAGATGGTAGCACCATAGCTTTGATTCAAATAATCATTGAACTCAACAGATGGTGGCACCATAGCTTTGATTCAAAAATAATCGTTGTAAAAATGTAATTTAAACTTTGTCCTCCAGGGGAAGTTTGACTAGTGTTTTGTTGATTGCATTTTGAACAGATTTTTTGAATATATATATTTTTAAATGGCCCGAACAGTCGGACGGATTGGCCGCGTGGAAACGCTTTGGCTTTCGACTCTGCAGGACCCGGGTTCGAGTCTCAGGTCCCACCCCTTGAAAATATTTATCATGGGCCGGGCTTGGCATGTCGATCTCCGTCCTCCACAATCCGGCTAACCCCTAGGCAGGGGTGGGCAGCCTGTGGAAAGGGCTGTTTTGCCCGCCTCATAGTATTGTACGAAAATGGAGTGTAGCGTCATCTGTTGACAAAAGAAGTAGCCCGAACATTTTAAATATCTCTGCATATTTATCTAGGATTAATCAAGGTCTAGAAAATTTTTCGAATGATTTTCCTTAAAATGTTTATAAACTAATTATTGCGATTGACTTTTTCTTCATCAATTATCAGTATATAACAGTAGTACCTTCGATAACATTTCTGATAAGAACAGAATTAATGATTCACTTGTTGGATATGTAATATCATTTTAAAACTACTCACTCGTTATTCTTCAAAGTCCATTTATAATTCATTTCCTATTGCGAAGACTCTTCCGGACTTATATTTACGAGTAAAAATGCAGTTTTATCTACTTCAGTCATAAGTTCAAGTTCATCTTGGATTTATGATTGAATAAACTTCTATTATTCATTTAAACTATGAAACTTTTTTCGATATTTTCTGGCATTATTTAACATTCACATATAATATGCATACTTAATACTAATTAAAAGAAAGATTCACCTGTAGTTAATTTATTTAAGTACTCAGAAAATAGAAAATTTTTTTCGCATGTTCCAAGAGATAAAATCGATTCATTCACATTCTATTTTTCAAAGTAAAAATTTTTTTTGTGGATGTACAAAAATTAGATCTTCGAAAGCTAGGCTGTAAAAAATAGCCATAATAATGAATCTAAACTATTATTCTTTTTTCATTAGTCTTTTCATTATTTCATTTTGCCTCAACCCGGGGTCCGACTGGGTGCAATCGGTCCAATCGATTTAGATTCGGCACTGCCCTTACCTCAAAATATGAAAGTGTGATTCCGGTTTGGCCATAGTAAATTTCGTGATGCATAAATGCGTCCAGTTTTTTTCGTAGAACCGGAAGAACCGGATAAGAAACCATTTAAGTCTACGAAAGAACCGGATACCAACTGGACGCATTTGCGTCCAGTTGGTGTCCAGTTCTTTCGTAGACTTAAATGGTTCGCTTATCGTAACACACTTCTACTGACTTACCAATAATTTATTATATACAAGTTTATTTACAATAACACCATGTGAAATACAAAAGTAAATGTTCGCCTAGAGAGATTGGATGATACAACGTGCTATGAAATGAGATTACCGCAACCAACAAAATAAACTTTCCACGGAAGAGCGACGCGAGTGCCCACAGAAGAAATGACCTAAAGGTGGAGTCGAAAGCCCCAGAAGGCCATCTTGTCTGGTGTACGTCTACAAAATCTCTGGGAAATCAAACTCCGCAGAGAATCACGACTAAGTTCACTTTTATTGAGATCCATCGACAACCAAAATCCGGGAGCACTTCAAGTCCGGTCCGCTCCAGCTGCCTTCCGTGAGACCTTCGGTTTCCTTCTTCTTAAGTTCTGCTCGTTCCTGTCACCTCTCTCTACTCCAGTGTCTGACTGCATTTTCTTCCCACGGTCCGAATATTTACGTGCTAGATTTTCTTGTCCATTGAAATTAAATACTAAATTGTAATGGATGGAGAACAAAGAGACAAAGGAATTAACTACATTATCAAAATTTTTGTTGGACTACTAATCCCCTTTTAAGTATATCCGACAGCCATCAATTTCTATCTTCTATAATTTAGTCGCTATCATTGATAAGTTTGCTTTGATAACTGAAGAATCTGAATTCAATTTCAGATTTCATTCATTTTTATTTTTACTGGATTGATTCGACATCAGTAATAAGTTGGCTTTGACACTTTAGAATGTGAATTCAATTTCAAATATTATACATTCTTATTTTTACTGGAAGAGTTCCGCTCGCTAAACGATATCTTTCAACTGAATGGGCTAATTCATCCAAGCTTATGCATCCTATAATGGACATTGGTATGCCTCGCGTCTTAGCATCTATTAAGATGAAAAGCGGAGTAAAACATGAGACAAGAGCGTATGATATCATTGGCTTTTAATAATAATCGTAGAGAATTATGTTTATTATTGTTTCATTCAAAAAACATTTTATTGCAATTGCTAATCAACTGCAAATATCGAGTTTATTTGGGATATTTTATAATTTTTACGCCAATTTTTATTATAAGATATTAAACGGAGAGATTATTCTAGAATCTGTCCTCAAACTGCTCATACCGTGATTAAATAGACTCTCAAGATGGAGATCTGAAAAAGGTAATATGGAGCTCTGATCTAATCCGAGATTGTTCAAGTGGTAAATGAAAATTATACGATCTACGCTGATGTAAGTCTGAAACTCATTCACATTGTTCTCCAACCTATTTATTATGAAATGTCTGTAAGAAAAGCTGCTTATTTCATGCTATATTATGAAAACCAAAAGAAATTGTTGAAATGGTTTTGTCGGCATGTATAACTAGATAGTATTTCAGGATTTTTCGGTACAGTAGTGCCTCGCAATTTGACACTAATTCGTCGCCGAAGTAACGTCGAATTGAGAAACTGTCGAATTGCGGGACAAGATTTTCCATATAAGATTTTGTAAAATAGATTAATTCGTTATCGGTGCCCATCCCTTTCCCCTAACGGGCGAGGTGAGAGAGATACACCATATTATTTTATTATATGTGTTTTACTATTGTATAACACACTGAATTACAAAATATTTATTATATGTGTTTTACTATTGTATAATACACTAAATTACAAAATATACTTCCCCTAATGGCTGAGGTGAGAGAGACATAATAAAGTAAATAATATAGGCTAACTTACGGGTAAGGTGAGAGAGATACACTATATTATTTACTTTATTTTACTATTGTATAACACACTAAATTATAAAATACACTATTTTATACATAGCACCATTCCAGCACCCATATTCTTCTCTGTTGCAAAACATTGCAACAGTTGTCCTATGAATGCCATACTCGAGTTACATTTTAATTGTTCTACCTTTCTGCACTTCAAATACAATTTTTTCTTCATCTCTTCGCTCAATCGAGTGTTCTTCTTTTCGGAATTATTTCTCTGGTTAGTTCTATTTGAACCCGTCCTTACATTTCACTCAAAAAAATAATAATAACTGCAAATTTTTTACTTTCTGAAAAAAACAATACTGAATTGAAAATTAACATAAACAATACTGGTAAACACTAAATTAGCCCAAAAAGAACTGATAAATAGCAAATGACATCACACAATTCCATGCGCGCGCATGCGGCGCTCCGCGAAACTCAAATATCGAATTGCGAGACCGACGAATTGCGGGACGTCGAATTGCGACGCACCGCTGTATTAATAAGAATATTATAACATTCACCTTATTCAGAATTGTTTGATTTAAATCTCACATTATATAAAAAATTGGAGCCAAGCTCATATTTTTGAAAATTAATTTGTGATTAGTCGCTCTCTCTGTTTTTCACAAGAAAGAAGTTGATCAATAGCTTTTTATCATATAGATGAAATAAATGACAAAAGATCCATACAATTCATCAGAATGTAAACGTCAAATATTTTTCAACTTCGCCACAAATCTTGAAAATGGAAAAAATGAATTTTTTCTATGCCTTCATATATATGCCGAATTTCGGTATATGTACTGTATATAGGGCAAATATTAACATATTTATTGCAATAAAAATGGAAAAATTTTGGTTTCCTTTTATATATTTAGAATCGATTAATATTCCATTAATTACTTATTACTTTAAAGAAATTGAACGATACTTCATTTGATGATATATTTATTCAATTTCATGATTTGTGGTTTAATATTTTCTGATCACAATGATGGTTGCACAAATCATTATTGTGATCAGAAAATATTATAAGACATTTTCATGATGGCTCAAATGAACCGTATATAGATATGAGCTCTATCTATTGATTATATAAAAAATAATATATTAAGTCTTTTTATTTGCTTTCTTGGTTTCATTAATTATATTAATTTTTCAGTAAATTTAAATCTGTTCTTCAGATTAATTAGATATTGATCAATAAATGAATCATTAATTCAGATTTTAAAAATATGCTAACAAATTAGAATGTGACTGTGTTTATTGCTATCTGATTGCTTTCAATATTGCATATTTCTCACGGTGAATGATGATGAAACTTACAAATCAATTAATTGAAATAATGCTTCTAGGACAAGAAGTTCGTTTTTTTGCCAACTCGGTTTCTGCATTGCAGCTTTTATTTTATAACAATTTACTATTATTTTTATTCATTCTGAATGAGTCTTTAGAAACAAATTTAATAAATCACAAAATGATAGTTTTAAACTTTGAAAAAGATTTCTGGTAAAAATAAGCTGACTCAAGATTGTGTCAGTGTTCGCAAAATAGGCTAAAACGATGAAGTTTCATTATTAATGAACACTATTAATTATAAAAAGTCTAAATATTATGAAACATAATTTTCTTTTTATAATTTTCTTTAAAGAAGTATGTTAGAATTGAATTAAAATTTTCAAGATCAAGAATTATTTTTATTCTATGACAAGCTTAAATGTTTTAACTGTTTTAATATGTAAGAAATCATCTTTGTTAAATCAACAACAGAATTGTTACTAAAGCTGCTATCAATAATATCTTTACGAATAAATATTTTTAATTTTCAACTATAATTGAAAAAGATATAAATAAGAAGACGATATTTTTTTCCTTATCATAATCTTCCTTTGTACATTTTTAATAGAAAATAAATATTTATAAAAAAAGAAAATATGTCATCTAAAAGATAGTAAGATTTTATCTTAGCTGTCATGTTGTTAGCTTAGAAAGTTTGCGTTTTTCAATATTTTTATTCCACGAAACATATTTTTTTCGTTCAATAATGATATAAAATCAATTATCATATCGAAAATATACTGTATTTACTGATTTATTAAGATATGTTTATTAAATTTTTTAATTATGATGAAAACAATCTTTAACCAACGACTTTAGTAATTGTGAAATTTACTATTTGAAGGAAAGTCAGTTCTTAGCGATAAATTTCTGAAAAATTACGTTTTTTATTATCTAGTTTTTAAGATTTTTTTATATGTATTTCATTACGAATAGTGAGATTTTATGTAATTTTTATTAATTTTTCATTCATTGAAAAGTTTTAAAAAAGTTCCGATTTTAATTATTGTTTTACTAATTCCATAATTCAAAATCTCGTAAATATTGGAAATAGTGTCATATTTGTTTTGCTATCAAATTGACCCATTTCATTTATTAACACTCTACGGTATATTTTTATATTTTGTGTTATGAACTAAATTTTCGTAAAGCTGTAGCAATTAATGGAAAGTTCTTAACAATTTAAAAAATTCTTGTGAAATCGTTGAATATTTATGCTAAGGGAAAATATTTTTACATTTGAATTGCTTATAGAAGTGTGCTATCATCAACCAAATAATGATTTACAATTAATATAGTTAAATGATTGGAAAAATTAAGGCTACGCGCGTCTGTTGCGATTGCGGATTGTTTTTATGTAATTATGTAATTAAAAGTAACATTTAGAAGTTTATAAATATATTGATTTTATATTTCATTCAAAATAGTTGGACAAAGTAAGCTGAATAAATAAGCTATTTATGGAAAACGGATTTCACTCTTATTGATTATGCTAAAAATTTCAGCTCTTATTTAAGAGATTCTAGATTTCATCGAAAAGATATGCCTATGGACTTATCTGTGGAAGAAGGAGGGGAAAAATCGATGCTTTTTATCATTTGCTATATCCAAATTGCTCTAGCTTGTTTATTAATTGGATAAATTTCATTGTCTGTGTAGTATTGAATATGATTTTTAAAAGAAAATATTGTCTTTTTTGATTAAATAGCTGTTTCATTATTAATTAAATATTGTTAATCAAAGTTAGCCAATTGAATTTCTGTCATAAAGGACGTTCATATAAAACTGTATTTTTCTTTAGTTGATAGATATCCGAATTGTTACTCCTAATGAATAACTCAACAAGTTTGTTTCCGAATCATACTTCTACTGCTTTAACACAACAGCAACTGCAGAATACTGGCTGAGGTGACTTAAAACTGATCGTGATAAATTATTAACAGACAAACCCTTTCAACAGGAAAGTAGGCAATGAACGTCCACAAAAGAAATATCCACAATGCCAAGACCGATTTCTTCGGAAGTCCTCACTATCTGGTTTACTTCTGACAGCCTCTGGGGAAACGGCCACAGGGACGTACTACTAGATTTCTATTTTTTCAGAGATCGGCGATCATCAAAAATCTAGGAACTCATCAAACCCACTCTCCAGATATACTTCATCAAACCTCATCAAACCCACTCTCCATCTCTCCAGATATACTTCGGAATTCTTCGTTTCTTTTGCATTCCATACCGAAATCTCACTCTCCGTATCACTAATGTCACGCTCGTGTCCATCTTTCTTTTACATAAATCCTCAGGCAGAAATGGTTATCCTTTTCTTCTGAATTGAACTATTATGCTAATCTATACATGAATGGAAAAACAAGGAAATAATCAATTCAATTAATCAATTCGGTAATCAAGTTGATCGTCAATTAAACGATCAATTGATTACAGAAAATAGTTCACAAAAACTAGATAATTTATCCCTATATAAGTCAAAGTGATGCTTTTATGATTCTATCTGTTCAGTCCATATATCCGAACTCCTTTGATCTCATTTAAAATACAAATAAAAAAACTAAACGATCAATTGATTACAGAAAATAGTTCACAAAAACTAGATAATTTATCCCTATATAAATCAAAGTGATGCTTTTATGATTCTATCTGTTCAGTCCATATATCCCAACTCCTTTGATCTCATTTAAAATACAAATAAAAAAATCTTGTTTTAGTTTAATCAGTCACTAATTATTGTATTTGGCTTATCCTCTTGATCTATAGTTTGTCAAAATAATGCGTATTTAATAATTGTATATACATATATATAGTTAAATGATTTCCTTTTATTTTCATTGCCACGAGTTTATATTTCTGGTTCTGAAATGAATAGAAATAAATTGTTGTTGTCTAATGTTTTAGTACTTCACTGGAGGCTGAAGAAAACCAATATTTCTTCGTATTTGAATTGTGAAATAGAAATCCGATGCAGTGAAATGTAACTGTAATACTTCCTTGGTTGTGTTTAGAAATAGAGATATGCATAACAAAAATTTAAAAAATTTAATTTCAATACTTCAATTATTTGAGAAAGAAAGCTGAAATATGTGTCTTTTATCAGTGGAAAAGCTGGCACACAAGGAGAAAAATATTAGCTTCCCCCAGAAATATCAGACTTGTGATTGCTGTAATGTTTTCCACTTTTATAAATTAGTAATAACTGTAGAATTTATAAGCATAAATTTTAATTTAGTAATATTTTGTGTTTATCAGGTAGAAAAGTACTTAAATCTTTTTATGTCTGTACTTCTATCTTTAAAATTTTTTCAACTTTGCTAAGAAGCTATAGCTTTACATAGGACAATTTCTGCCAATCATAAAGCAAATAAAAATATAGATATTCTTATCAATTCACCACGACATTCGATATTTTTAAACGAAGTGGATAATTTATCATCATAAATGATTATCTATTATTTCCATAGCCTTGTGCCCCATACTGAATTATTTTAAGCACATCGAAGCAGTTAAATAAGAATCTTGAATATCTTTTGTTATATGGTAACGAAGTGGATAATTTATCATCATAAATGATTATCTATTATTTCCATAGCCTTGTGCCCATACTGAATTATTTTAAACACATCGAAGCAGTTAAATAAGAATATTGAATATCTTTTGTTATATGGCAAATTAATTGCGCGTCATTTAATATTTCTAATTAAAATTTATATAAGTAGTAATTCATATAGTTACATCTTAATTTCATTTTAATTTATACAATTCATAATTTTGTACGTAGGTGTGTATATATATTTATTTTATTTTATACAATTTTATTTATACAGTAATTAAATTTATAAATTTTGATTTCAGCACCAAGCACTTCTTCCTCCACCACAACTTCAAGTAAGTATTCCTTTTTTATATAAATACTTATTAATAGTGTCATTATAGATTTCAAAGATTTTATTTTGATACATATTTTTCTTAAAATATTATTTTATTCAGTTTTATTGTCTATAATACTGTATAGTATATAATTTAATGTTTTTATGTATAAATAAATAAATAAATAAATATATATATATAACGATTTATAATTTCATAGCTGAAAATTCCACAACGTTTTAATGTTCCATATGATTTGATGTAACTATCAGAAAATTTAGTCTATGTCCAAACTTAGATTAACTGGGCGAATAATACAAAAAATTACTTCATTAAGTTTGTCAGTGCTAAAGCAAAGGTGTAATATATATTGATAGATTGAGTACATAATTTTACAATTAGATAGATGTGTATAAAATCTTATTCCGAAAACAAATAGCTTTTAAAACAGGGCAGATCTAGATTGCTCAGCTTGTACTATTATATCATATAAATTTCGAATTGTATATAGTTGGGGTGGCCAAGCATTAGAATAAGAAGGTCATTAAGAGCCATATAGGAAAATCTCAAATCGTCGCTCGGCTTCTTATTACCTTGTAGTAAGTAGGAGAGCAAAGCAATGCGACACGTCTTGGCAAAGCGATGCATTGTGTTGCTTTGTGTATTTTTTCGAAGGTGATTGGCTAGCTTTAAAGGGTTATAACTCGAAAACGATGCCATTTAGGCCATATGTTCATTAGACATTTTCGACTTATTTCGGGATCTGTTACTAGTGCACAAAATTTTACGAAGAAGTTTTTTTTTCATCCTGTATGTAGTTTCAGAAATATTAAATTACTGACAAAATTTATACTTATCCAGAGGTACAAGATGGGCAATTCTGCTTTTTTATCCAGCTACTTGCCAGTATATATTATTATCTGTTTTCATTGCTAACCGTATTGTATTCGAAGGTGATTGGCTAGCTTTAAAGGATTATAACTCGAAAACGATGCCATTTAGGCTATATGTTCATTAGACATTTTCGACTTATTTCGGGATTTGTTACTAGTGCATAAAATTTTACGACGAAGTTTTTTTCATCCTGTATATAGTTTCAGAAATATTAAATTACTGACAAAATTTATAAAATTTATACTTATCCAGAGTATAAGATGGGCAATTCTCCTTTTTTATCCAGCTACTTGCCAGTATATATTATTATCTGATTTCATTGCTAACCGTGTTAGGGTCATATAAAAGGATGTAAATTGTTATCTGTTCTTCAATCATTCCAATACAAAACATATTTTAAAATAACAGCAAGGAAAGTAAAACGGAAATAGCGATTTAAAATAATCAATTTAATTAATTAAATTAATATGTATATGTAATAACTTTTACCAGTTCTCCTTCGACAATTATCGATATTCTAATTGTTGGTAAAAGTTAGAAGTTTAAATATTTCACTAGATAATTCGTACTGTTATCACATCATTTTCTGATTTTCGAACTTTTATGGTAATATATACATTATATACATATATATTGTGTATACACATAAATATAGAATGCTAAAATTATTAATAGACTCTTTGACAACTGACACGTTTATAATGAACTTTAAAATAATTATTTTTAAATATATCATAAAATAATATATACAGTATATTTTTGACAGAAGAGAAATAAAAACATGTAATATGGCCTCTGCGCGTGACATCGGCAAAAAAGTGTTACAAAGGCAATGCTTTCTTAAATCTTTGATAGACACATTAATAGTTTATTTGTGAGAGCTGGCAACCTTACGTAACGAGATTCGGGTTAACGACTAATTACCTTTAGCATTGGAGCGGTTACAGGCTTCGCGTAGACCGGACGGGAGAACAACGGAGTGTGCCGTCACAGAACTGACTCAGACAAACAACATATTTATTGAGTGAGAGAGAGTTTTTTACAATTAAATATTACATAAAACCACCCAAGGAGGATAAATACCTTTGACACAAAAAATATGAAGAAAATATGCTGAAGATAGATAGAAGTCCATCGCGTAGACCGGACGGGAGAACAACGGAGTGTGCCGTCACAGAACTGACTCAGACAAACAACATATTTATTGAGTGAGAGAGAGTTTTTTACAATTAAATATTACATAAAACCACCCAAGGAGGATAAATACCTTTGACAAAAAGGATGAAGGAAATATGCTGAAGATGGATAGAAGTCCATCCTTCAATTCGATTTAGTCTCTTCTCTTCTAGGTCGCACCAGCACAATAGACACCTGCTTTCAGGGATGACTTGTTGAATGACTTGGCGGTGGATCGGGAGCAGTCTGCTTGGCGATCGGCCTCGGAATTGGTTGACAGGTTGAGAGGGGTTGTCAACTGTATCGGTGTCTATCATGCCCCGGGCGCCACTTATTACGAGTATATTCTATATGCTTTTCGGGGGCGCTAAAAAGCTATCGTGCCCCGGGCGCCAGTGCTTTTCGGGGGCGCCAAAAAGCTATCCTGCCCCGGGCGCCAGCTATGCTCGCTACGCCACTGGAAGTCCATCCTTCAATTCGATTTAGTCTCTTCTCTTCTAGGTCGCACCAGCACAATAGACACCTGCTTTCAGGGATGACTTGTTGAATGACTTGGCGGTGGATCGGGAGCAGTCTGCTTGGAGATCGGCCTCGGAGTTGGTTGACAGGTTTGGAGGGGTTGTCAACTGTATCGGTAGCTGTGACACGACTAGTTCACAGGTCAAAGGACGTCTAACTCCTTTCGGCTATTATGACTGGTTCTCAGGTTGAGGGATGTCCATCACCTTTCAGCAATTGCGACTCGACTGCTTTTTCCTATCCCTCAGCTCCCTTTTTAACCATCCAGGAGTTGTTTACTTATGACGTAATCCAACCCTGTCCTGCCCTCTTCCCGGGGAAAACCCCGGCACCCTTCAATACATTATTCTATCAGCCAATAGATGTCCATCACCTTTCAGCAATTGCGACTCGACTGCTTTTTCCTATCCCTCAGCTCCCCTTTTAACCATCCAGAAGTTGTTTACTTATGACGTAATCCAACCCTGTCCTGGCCTCTTCCCGGGGAAAACCCCGGCACCCTTCAATAAATTATTCTTCTATCAGCCAACGGGATGCTGTCTCATCCCATAACTTCTCCCTCCGTGACATTCACTTTACAGTTCGATTTTGTTACAGCAATTAAACTTGTCAATGACTTTATTTTATGTAATAGCGAGTGAAAGTTTTCTTTTTGAGATACATTCGTCCACCTGCGTTAATTGCTGCTTTTAACTGAGAACGTTTTATTTTTGGAATGTGAGAGGGGGCCCCATCGACACTTTTGCGGGGGGCCTCGCAGTTTTCAGCTACGCCACTGCTGAGAACGTTTTATTTTCGGAATGTCTACATCCATCTGTGTTGATTGTTATTTTTATATCCGTCAATGTCTCTTTTTCGGAATGCATACATCCGCCTGCATTTGCTGTTACTTTTGTCGGCGAACGTTTTCCCCTCGGGGTACACTCGTTTACCCGCGTCAGCTGTTACCTCCCTTGAACAATGTCTATTACATTTACGTTTGATGTTTTTCGCGTCTATCAATTACACTATATATTGAAAAGTGGGTGGTGACAATTTATAGACGGCTCACAAAGGAAACAGTGTCCGACATTCCACCTATTCTATCAATAAGTTTCTCGGCTACATTAAGTCAGCAGTTAAATCAAAAGCTTACTACCGGTGTAAAGTTGGCCCCTATCGTTTTGAATTTTCAAATTTTACTTTTGAAATAGTTTGCACCTCGTTAGCACCTTTTGCACATTTGATATTTTCGTTTGTACCTTACTGTTTTGCTCCCAGAGACTAAAGATTGCATTCAATTTCTACTCGTAATATCTATAGTATTTCATACCCCCTATCGTTTTGAATTTTCAAATTTTACTTTTGAAATAGTTTGCACCTCGTTAGCACCTCTTGCACATTTGATATTTTCGTTTGCACCTTACTGTTTTGCTCCCAGAAACTAAAGATTGCATCCAATTTCTACTCGTAATATCTATAGTATTTCATAGCTATCAAGTTATTATAAATAAACATTTCAGTTTATAAATATGTAATATATTGTAAGATGTTAATTGATATTTATTAAATTGTTATTTAAAATAATTCAAAGTAGCATTATATGCATGATTTTATGGTATAAAACGATTTCCCATGTCATTCTATTGGAGTTACTGCCTTCTTCCTATTTTAGCTCAAACAGGATTTCATTATGTAATTAAATCCTGCATTTTTCTGATGGATTATCTACGTGAACTCGTCAGAAACGTTAACATAAGATAACATTGACAAACTAGATTAGTAGACGTAACCAAATATTGTAACATACACGATTTAGTTACGTCTCTTAATCTATGTTTGTCAATGTTATTTTATGGGAGTTGGTTTATATCGATATAGGAAAAACAGGCGGTTTGGGTGTAGTCACGCTTACCGATCATCCAGCGTACGTGCAGTCTATGACCATATTATAGTCCATAGAATTTTATATGTTTGTCAGTTTTGCGTGCTTCCGTGCCGTGTTAACCTGCAAGAGTTAAGGCCCTTCACACTACAGCGAGTGCGCGAGAGACCTTCACTCTTACCGATCATCCAGCGTACGTGCAGTCTATGACCATATTATAGTCCATAGAATTCTATATGTTTGTCAGTATTGCGTGCTTCCGTGCCGTGTTAACATGCAAGAGTTAAGGCCCTTCACACTACAGCGAGTGCGCGAGAGACCACGCGTTTAAACGCGAATTTACCATGGAAACGGTAGTGATCTCGTTAGCGCGCATCAATATTCTCACTAGTCTACTGAATAGATTCCCGCGCTAAATACACATGTTTATACACGCTGAGTGAACCAATATAAATAAAAGTTTCATTTCGATCTTAATTTTAGTCTTGTAGTTTGAATTATTGATGCATAGTTTCCATATAATAGATCATCATATTTATAAAGAGATAGAACTCTAGACTTATTACGTATTTTTCTACGAAATAAAGCAAATGTGTAATTAATTAGGCATAGCTTACCAATTGTAATATCAAAATAATCACATTTTTAGGCTATCGGTAAAAGTTTAGATATAATTTTAGTATATTTTCCTTGAATTATCGTCAAGCTTCCTTAATTAAATGGTTGTCGTTGACGGGTCGTTGACTTACAAGTTTGCTGTTTCTGATCTGTGATTACGGAATCTCTCCTCCTCTCTCTTTGGACACGGAACTCATTGCATTTATTTATTCTTTCCATTCCATCCGGAAAAGGAACTTACCTACAGTCTTGTAGTTTGAATTATTGATGCATAGTTTCCATATAATAGATCATCATATTTATAAAAAGATAGAACTCTAGACTTATTACGTATTTTTCTACGAAATAAAGCAAATGTGTAATTAATTAGGCATAGCTTACCAATTGTAATATCAAAATAATCACATTTTTAGGCTATCGGTAAAAGTTTAGATATAATTTTAGTATATTTTCCTTGAATTATCGTCAAGCTTCCTTAATTAATTGGTTGTCGTTGACGGGTCGTTGACTTACAAGTTTGCTGTTTCTGATCTGTGATTACGGAATCTCTCCTTCTCCTCTCTCTTTCGACACGGAACTCATTGCATTTATTTATTCTTTCCATCCCATCCGGAAAAGGAACTTACCTAGGAATATACAAGGAACTAGCGAACTTAAATGTTATCTTGATCGAACTCTTTTAATAAATTTTTACATTAAATTAGTACAAAAATTTTTATAATCCTCTCTACAAAACAAGGAAGTCACTGGGGGACTTCCTTGTTTTCGAAAATATGATAGTTTTTTCTCGTAATATTTGGTAAAATTTTTAATTCTTATTCTTTTTTAATAAATTTTTACATTAAATTAGTACAAAAATTTTTATAATCCTCTCTACAAAACAAGGGAGTCACTGGGGGACTTCCTTGTTTTCGAAAATATGATTGTTTTTTCTCGTAATATTTGGTAAAATTTTTAATTCTTATTCTTTGTTCGTTGATGTTTATTTTAAAAAGTTTCTGAAGTTAAGGAATATTAAATAATGATCGAAAAACGAACCATATTTAAAATATCATAATAAAGCGAAAATTACTTTAAAAATGTAACAGAATATACGTATAATCAGGGAACATCATATAACTTCTTAATTCCTGCAACGTTTCTATTCGAATCTTTGATGATACTATAAATGTTTTTCCAGCTTGTTTTTCTTGTTAATGATGATACTATAAATGTTTTTTCAGCTTATTTTTCTTGTTAATGATGATATTATAATTGTTTTTTCAGCTTGTTTTTCTTGTTATGATGATACTATAAATGTTTTTTCAGCTTGTTTTTCTTGTTAATGATGATACTATAAATGTTTTTTCAGCTTGTTTTTCTTGTTAATGATGATACTATAATTGTTTTTCCGTCATGTTTTTCTTGTTAATGATGATGCTATAAATGTTTTTTCCAGCATGTTTTTCTTGTTAATGAACAATAAATTTGTTTAATGGCTTCCCAATTCAAGCGTAATCTTTTAGATCGCCTAAACTATCTTAATAAAATAATTGAATTAGCTCGTTTATTTAAAAATCGAAATAATATAATTGTTGTAATCTTACATTTCGGTTGATGTAAATTTTCTTACGCTTAGTAATAAAAATTATCACTTAGGTATTGAATTTCTTATATAGGCCTTTGTAATCTTACATTTCGGTTGATGTAAATTTTCTTACGCTTAGTAATAAAAATTATCATTTAGGTATTGAATTTCTTATATATCGGCGCACAAAGAAATGACTCATTTTATGTAATACTAGATCATGTCCTTAAAATTTAGTACTCTTTTTAAATCACTGCAATTGAATTTTAACAAAGTTCTTTTAACCTTTCATTTTATGTAACAATTTACATTATAGTTCATAAAAGGTGTATTTGAAATTTAATTTTGTTTAGCTGTTGAATGAATGCAATTTGGGAAATGATGAAAATTTAAAAAATAATGAAAATTTTATTTGTATAACCAAAATGTAATAAAATATTTTTTAAAACTAATTCGAAATAGATCCAAAACTTCAATATCTTTCTTTTACGTGAAAAGCGAATATATTTTTCTTAAATACTTTATAAGTATTCAATGAAATATATTTGTTTAAAGTTTGTTTAAATTTATAATTATTTTCTATTAAATAGTTCTTTTATTACTTTTTTTAATTTCAAGATTATTACATCAGTTATTGACTTTTAAAATAAAATCCCGTGTTTCGAACTAAAATAGAACATTTATATTTCATTTAATTTTAATTAATTTAATTAATTATCGTTTAATCATGATATGTATAAATACGCTAATTTAACAAACACTCTTACATTTAGTAAAATACATTTATATTCATTTATTTAACGAACACACAAATGGTAGAATTCATTTACAAATTGCAGTTTTCGTTTTCATTAAAATTTTCAATTTAATAATTAAAATTTCTTAAATTTAAGATCCTTCCACTTGCACTTAAAACACTAATAATTACTTTTTACAAATTTTTGCTAATTAAGCTAATTTAATTTTTCTGTAGGTATAATAATAATATCTGAAAATTCTCTTCAAAACAATGCATCAATCAATCTTGTCTGGTATTTAATTATTAAAACTTTTGATAACTTTTGATATTTTTTTTTTTCCCAAGTTTTTCAATCAATAAAATCTTTATCAGAAGACACAATTGAACAGTTTAATTTCGATATCTAGCAATTAATATCTTATCAATGATGTTATGAACGAATATTTTAAACATTTTACTCAATGTTTGATATCGAAATGTCTTTTTTCAATCAACTTTCTTTCTAAATTCATAATTAAGAACTGAAAAATTTGATATTTAAAAATACCGGACCAATTCAGTTATTTGGCATTATTTCTGATAAAATCTTCGAAAGTTATTGAAATTTGCTTATTTTATGCCAGATAACTCTATCTTTAAATTCTGTTATGAAAGATTGTAAAATTCTTGATATATAGAAACAAGTCCACAATTAAATGCATCTTTTAAAGTTCTTTATATATCTTCTAGAAATTTAGTTTTCTTGAAAAACTATCCTATTCAACTTGTAGTTTTATCTTGCCTTCATTTTCATTTATTAGACGTTTCTTTTCATAATTTCGTTTTAAATCTAATGAAAATCGATATAATAATTTTATAAATTGATATAAGAATAAATTTTTCAAAGAATTATATTGACTCTGTGATCTTCTAACAATAAAAAAAGATTAATGCAACTAAGCTAACAGTCTTGTTTGGTTTGTTTAATTTTCTTTTTTATAATTTTTAAAATTTTAACATGTTTCTTAGATTTTGTATGTGAATTAACTTTGAATTTTTTAAATAATTTATTAATTAAGAAGTAAATATTTTGTCGTAGGTATTATACTTATTATCGAATACAATTCAGTTGTAATAATTATTTAATTATGTGCTTCAAATGATAGATTTGTTACTAAAATCTTTATCCATTACTATTTAAATTATGCAAACGATTGAATTCATTTATTGAACTAAATAAGAGCCTATATTTGATACAAACAGTTTCAGTTTTTAAATTTTAAAGAAAAAAAATATCAACATTCACAACGAAGTTTTCAAAAGTGAGACATTAAACTATATAAATCAATATAAAAACTTGTAGTCCAAGATGGTGAGGATGCAAATAAGAATATTAAAAAATGCAGTGCAAATAAGTGCAAAAATTTCAGATGTGGGCGGTAACTTTACACTAGAAATTATGAAAACTAAAAACTGTGTTGATATTTTAGTCAGAGATTAAAACGGAAGAAAAAATGGGCGTGCTGATGATTTCTGGTTCCTAAAAAAGAGAATTCTAATCTGTATTTGAAATTTTAAACTGCTTAGCTTTGGGAAAGTTCTTATATTATTCTAATGTTATTGAAAAGAAAATTGTCTATTGAAAAATCGTCTTGATAAAATTCAGTAAAATGTTTGATGCCGATGTAAAAAGCAAACGCCACTCGGTATTGTTTCTTTCTTATCTTTAGCTGGTTTTTTGATATTAAATACAAAGCAGCGGAGAAATAAGAATTAAATTAAAATTATCCTCAAACTGGTGTGCTCAAAATATTTGCTATTGAATCAAAACTCAAATGGAATAAATTCTATGGGATGATATCCATTTTATTAAGAATATTAATAAAATGGTAACCCACTTAACTATTTCCAGATTTACAAATTTTTTCTCAAATATGAATATTATAGTGCCCCGATTTTGAAACTTTTCGGGGACCGGCCCGAAAAGTCGAACGAGCGGGGAAACACACGAAGAAGGAAGCTCTGATGACGTCATAATAAAAAAGTTATATAATTAAAACGTAGGAAGATGCAAAATTTACATTGCATGTATACTCTGATGACGTCATAATAAAAACGTTATATAATTAAAACGTAGGAAAAGGGAAAGTTTTACATTGCATGTATAAGAATATGTTGGGACTTCAAAAATAGACGTTTAAAGCGGGAAAGTCGTATGATACGGGAACGCACGAGCAGCGGGAAAGTCGTACGATACGGGAACGCACGAGTGGGGTTTCACTGTATTATCAACATAATCAACGAAGTTCACATGAAAGTCATACGATACGGGAACGCACGAGCGGGGTTTCACTGTATTAACATGAATTTAATTTATCGTAACTACAACATAAAGTAGATAAAATTTGTGGCTAAAGATAGGTAAACAGATAAAACAATTTATTATATTTGCTTTAGTTAAGTATAATTTTTGCCATTTTATGGATTTTATTTGGTGCTATGATCTAAATTTGAACTTTTGTTAATCCAGTCAACGACTATCTTATATTCGATAGTGTTACATTACATTAATAAAAGATTGTTATTACTTCAATTTCGATGATAACTCGTGTATTCCTGGTATGAAAGCAACTAAGTTTAGAGGCAATTTAGCAGCCGAGTTGAGATAGTTAAGTCAGGATTTCTCACATTAGGTTGACAATTTACCTCACTCACACTAAATGCGGAATTTTAGAATTAATGACCCTAAAATTTAGTGAAGACGCCTGAGATATGTGGAACAGATGCCGATTTAGAGATGTTGAAATTACGCGGGAATAAAGACAACTATTTTAATATATTAAATTAAAATATTTATTAAAATAAGCAGATAAACATATACAGCGTTTAAATTAACTGATTTTTATTAAGAAGGAAGAAATATTTGCATATCAAATAATTGTTTATTTACATAAGACAGCTGTGCTCCTAGCCTATCACAATGACTGAAGTTTTCAATGAAGTATTTTTTAATTCAAATTTGCGAGATTTTCAATTTTGCAAAAAGAGTTGTAATTAATAGCTAAAGTGAAAATAATTTGTTTATCAAATTTTCAGGCTGAGGGGATTGTTTTTCATGTGAAGGTTCATGTGTGTGTTTTTAATTTGCACTGTTGAGTCCCTCTTTCAACCACATCTCTACGCATTGTTCAGCATCAAAATTTTGCAATTTTAGCCCATTAATGCATATGAACATTATTGCTTCCAAAGTGTCAGTCTTCAGTTTACATCATAAATTCCGAAATTTGTAAATTCGTTATAGAAAAATCTCTTTCTCACTCACTACATGATATCGCAATTATATTTAATCCGATTTAAGTATATTCACGATAAAATTTTATTGTATTCAATTCTAGAAAGGAGGAACTTTGTTTCTTTGGGGGAGGAATGACTAAGACCATTTAGAGAGAGGGGCAAAAATTTAAAAAGCAGGAAAATTACCTTTCAAGTTCCTATAATTTAAACGTTGAAAATATATACAATTATTCTCTTAATACACAAATATCTATTTTCATTCTTTAGTATGTAACATTAGCATCTGAAAATGAATCGAAAAACCAACAAAACAACTAAACAGACTTCTATCCTTAAATGGAGATTTTGCCCTCTAGTTTAAATAATACCTTTGAGAAAGTGTAGTGAGTACTAGTGAGTAATGTGTGAAAAAGATAATCTTTCGTTATCTTTTTCACACATTATATTTTTAAGGACTTAATAACATACTTGTATTAATAAACAGAAGAGAACAAATCCAAACAAAATAATGAACACAAGTAAGCTGCTCAGACAGGACTGTTTTCGATTTTTCGGAAAATATCTATCTATATCTTTCCTCGCTGTTTCTATCATTCTGCAATTATATTTATATTTTAAAAGTTAAAAATAAAGTTAAGGAAGAACTACAGATTATTTCTCAATTTGGATCTTTTCCTTGTTCCATAAAAAGAGAGTATCATTCGCTCAATTTGATGCTTTCTTTTTTATTGAGATTGGCGAAAGAAATTGTCAACACCAAGGTTTGTCCTTCTCTCCTAACAGAACCATAATCTCTAACAATCACATATACAAAACTTATTTCCTCTCCAAGATATTTTTATGGTGTTGTTTACATAAATTTTACATTTAAATTTATTATTTTATGCCAAGGGTTTTTTAAAAAGCTAAATCTCAAAAATCTATTCGTTTCGTTATATTTACAGTTTATTTAAACATAAATATATAAATTTTTGAATTGAAGATGTCAATCTCATTTGCATATAACACAGACATATTTCGATGAGCTTTGCCAGCGATGAACTGCTCATTTGTAGCTGTTAACTGAGCTAGTTATATGCTTATAAAAAATATTATAAAATATTTAAAACTATAACGAATATATATTACCTTATTGATTAACAAAGTTTAAATGAACATCTTATAATACTTCTACAATGACTATGAGTTATCGGCTATAGGTTGTTTTATTATTCTGTACAGTTATTATTATTTATAGAAGACACTGACATGTAAATTAATGCTACTCAGATGAGTTCTTGAGAAAACAGGTAGTAAAGAATATGAAATCCCACTTATATATTAAAAAGTATCGTTCAAAAATAAATGACAATGTGCCACTTATATATAATGTGAATGTTTGATTTATATACAATGCTTCTTTCGGTAACTTAAACAACAACTCTTCTATCAATAGTTTTTAGAATTATATAATTCTTTTCATTTATTTATTAACTTTGGCTTTTTTGCCATCTATTCATATATTGATATTTTAGAAAAATTATAAACATATATATAGCAGATCTCTACTTAATATTTCTGTTCTTAATGATTCGCTTAAAATCCGACCATTGCAAATTTTTCTCTGAAAAGGACTGTTTATAACAAATATGTATAATTTCGGCCGATTGTCAAGCTTCAGAATGAACGATCAGCACTTGGCCAATTAATGATACATTTATAAACGTTAAGGATTGTTTACATTACATAACTGAATCTGGATGATGTGATAAAATCTGAATTCTCCAATAAATCGCTAGTTTGAAATTAAGTTATGGATTAACTGGAGAATGCTTAAAAATAAATGCAAGAAAGTGAAGACAATTATTTTTTTCTTAAGAGAAAAGACAGCGTGTTGTTGTGAAATAAGTTTCTTTCTTTTTTTATCAAGATGATAATATTAGATGCTTACAAAGGGATAGTGTTTTAATATTTGTTTCCTATTTCAACTTAAAATAAGTTATATCTATATATACAAGTATGTAAAAAATTCCCGGATTATGAGTTTAATAAATTGTCGTGGTGAAAAAGAAAGTGTAATACCTTCACAAGTTATCCGTCATGCTGAGTTATGATGCAACCTCGCCTGATTCTTTGCCATTGTGAAAAGGCAGAACGGACTAGATTAGTCAGACATCAGATTTTCGTGAATACAGAGGTCCGTGCTTGTAGAAACCTATTTTATCTTACAAAAACATCGATTATTTGACAGCGTAAAACCGTCGAAAAGTACTGTGCTTGATCTCATCAAACATTTTCGTGAAATTGGAGGAATAATTCCTCCAATTTCACGAGAATGTTTGATGAGATCAAGTCTCCTGTCATCAATTATTGATGACAGGAAACGAAGCAGATGGCCTAGAACATTGACAACTCCGTACATTTGTTTAAAATAAATCAAATATCTAAAATGAAAAATCAGTACGTAAATCAAATGATTTTGCAATCTGAATCCGGAAACTTTTTATATACCGTATATTTCATAAGATATTTAATTTTTATTTTTGAATAAAATTATAAAACAAAATTTCACTTTTATTAGCAACGTTTAGCTCAACAATTACATCTACATCATCATCAGTCACTCCCTTTCCTCCTTCCGCCACCCTCCTTTACCGCCAGAGAGGACCTTCGAACCGATGGTGGTGGCTTAAAGAGGTTGACTGCATCTGTATTTTTGAACACCACCAGTTTCCTCAACAGAAATTTTCACCTTCATGCTTGCACACCTCTTGTTTAATATTCTCAAATCCATATATTCTCACTCATTTATCATCTCTTGTATTAACTGTGCATTATTATTATACATATGCCATAAATACAATAACTATCAATTTCAATCATTTTCCAATTCAATCAATTCAATAAGAGGTGTGCAAACTCAAAATTGATTTATACACTACATCAATCATTCTCTCAGAATACTGGGAATAAGTTCAGAAAGAGTAAAAAAATATGACTAAAAAGATGGAAGAATATTTAAATTATCACCAATTATAATTCATACAAATGGGAATGTCAGTTTTTAATCTGTATGTTTTGAATCATTTTTGAAATGATTATTTGAAAAGAGAAATGATATGTACATATGATAATTTTATTATTATTATTTTTATTAATATGGTCATAAATTGAATACAAGTTGTCCTTGACTTTATGACAAGGTTATGTTTTGATAACCCCATTGTAAATCAAAAATATTGCAAGTCAAAAATAACCCATAAAGATAATAATTTTAATAATAATAATAATAGACAATGGAATACTGAATCCTTTAAGATGATATACAGTAAATTCTTGTCGAACGCAGGGGTTATGTGAATAACCCATAAAGATAATAATTTTAATAATAATAATAATAGACAATGGAATACTGAATCATTTAAGATGATATACAGTAAATTCTTGCCGAACGCAGGGGTTATGTGATTAATACATTGTGCACACAGCAAAATTGCGTTCTGCAAAGTTAACTTTCAATGGAAAAAATGTGTCAGGTATAGTTCAAATTAAGAATATATGTATAATTTAAACAAACCTAAATATTGTTGTAAGTAAAAGAGGAAAATGAAACAAATGTTAATTGAAAGGATTTTTATTACTGCTTAATAAGTAGGTACATGATACAATTATTTTTTTAAAAAGCTGGTGATTTTTGCTTGTAATAATGACTGATGCAACTCTTTAAAAGTTTTGCAATAAGGAGTGCAGAGTTTTTCAATGCTTCTCATAAAGAGTTCTTATGCTTGATTCGTTTATAGCTTGTTCTCTTGCAAGCGATGAAACACATGTATCATTTTTCAGTTTATCTAAAATTTCAATTTTCTGAGAGTATGTATAATTTAAACAAATCTAAATATTGTTGTAATTAAAAGGGGAAAATGAAAAAAATGTTAATTGAAAGGATCTTATTACTTTTTGCTGTTTTATCATCATTCTTCTACTTAGATGTCATATTGAATTTTTGAAATTAAAAGAAATACAAATGCAAAAGGAGAAGAGAATAATACTGATAAATACATGATTACAGTTTTGCTAACGTGAGTGAAATGATAGTAACTCATCTGGGTCACTCAGCTAGCGGGCAGTGTCGAGCAGGGTTGCAAGATGCGCGTGTGGGTATTGTTGCAGCTACCCATGTGCTCATCAGCATACCGCATATGAATGAAATTCTAGCATTGGACAAATTAAAAGGAAACAATTAAGATATCGCATATATGCAAAATGACGTTCTGCAAATCCGAACTCAGCAAGGGTTTACTGTAATTGTATGGATTTGATCCTGGACCCTCAAAATTATAAAATAATATGGAACTGAACTAGGTCTCCACGGTATAAAATTATCCAAAATTACATCCAGATCCCAAAGATGGTAAACAGTTGCTTTACTACATTTTTAATAAAACAAAAAAGTATTTCTAGTCAAGACGCCATGAAAATAACTAATAACTTAAGCACAAGCACTTCTGCAGTTAAATTCAGTTTACTATTTTATTAAAACTTAAAAACGTTTTCGGTATCTCTGATACCATCATCAGTTAACCCTTGTTAACTGATGATGGTATCAGAGATACCGAAAACGTTTTTAAGTTTTAATAAAATAGTAAACTGAATTTAACTGCAGAAGTGCTTGTGCTTAAGTTATTATCATATTGATTAGCAGTTTTGAAAGCTTGGATTATTGTATTGAAAATAACTAAGTTCAGAATATTGCAAGGACTATCATAAGATTGGAATATTACAAGTCAAACACAGCCTGTATTTTTTTTAGAAAATTAAATACAACAAATATAAATCAAAATATTCTATATAAAAAACAATCTAAACAGATAAAAGAAACGTCCCATGTACTTTTAAAAGATTTTAATAAAAATAGTTTACTCACTAATTCAAGAGCATGCATTTCCTCCATTAATTTTGTGATATTCTCATTACATTTCTTTTTTATATTATCAACCTGAAAAGAATAAAAAGCATTATTAATATTTAATAAAATAAGAAAAGGGGCAATCAAGCATCATAATAATGCTTCATTGTCCCTTTTCTTATTTTATTAAATATATCCAATAACCAGTTGTAATCATTAGCAATTGCAATAAAACTTTTTAGTTTTATATTTTATACAGTTGTATAATCTCAATCTTTTTTTATTTATATATATCAATTCCATTCTAAGAAACTCACCTCTAATTTTGTTCGCTGAGCAGCATTTTCAACCAACTGATTGAGAGATGACTGTAAACGATCTGCTTCTTTCAGAGCTTGTTGTTCTCTAAATAATGCTTCCTCTTTTTGTAAAACTGCATTTTCAGCCATTCTAATACTTTCTTTGGCTTGTTGAATAGCATTGGATTCTTGAATTGTGAGTTCTGCACTTCAAGAAATCAATTATTCAAAATTTTATTTTTAAAAGTTTATTTATCTTGCTAAAAAGTTTTGATATGTAAATAATATAAATATTTGAATTTATTTATAATATGTTTATATCACAATACAAAGAGCTGTGACTTACAAAAGATGAATTCATAGGTTAGATTAAATTATGTTATGTTAATTAGGCCACTATATCACACTTGGGCTTTAAAAGTGGTCACCACTGGGTATAGAATATCCCATCACAGGCTGACCAATATCCATAATGAGGTCAACTGAAGATTGAAAGATAGAGTTCAACATGCTGGACTTGGACTTCTGAAAAATTGGAGGTGTGGGACCTGGATTTGAATCCAGATCCTCCAAAGTTAGTTGAATTCCTAGAAATACATAAATCTCAATTATGTATTCCTAAGATATAGTAATATAATATAGTAGTGTAATAAAATCAATAGGGATATTATAAACTGCCATTATATATCTACATTGTAAACTACAAAGTATATGATGTATAATAACTATCAGTAATAGCATTAGAAACACTATTTATTTTTAAAGTATTAAGACTTCAATACGAAAAACTAAACTGTATTGTATACAGAATGATAAAAATGATTTAAATTAAATTTTTGTGTCAAAATTTTTTATGAAAAGTCAAAAACATAAGTCTTCCAATTCCTGTATTCTTATATATTTCATATTAAAATTCAATTACAGAAAGCGCTTTCTTAACCGGCCTCGGTTCAACAGGCCATTCAGCTAACAAAGTTAGCCATGCCAAAGCAAAAGCAGCATTGGAGTTGGCAACATCATACATCAAACAACAAAGAATCCACTGCAATTATGATGTTCATAAAGAAATGGCGTGATTTCGCTTTTAAAAAAGCAATGGACGCAAAAAAACAAAAGAAAATTATCAATTTCTTCTAGAACACAGTAATGTACATTACAGTACCTGTATTTTCCTTCTTTTTAATATCTATTTTTAATGATGTAATAGTACAATTGTTTGCTTAAGTTAAAATATAGTGATTCAGTGTGTATTTCATGTTCTGTGATTTTTTCCTGCTTATCTTGTGATGTATATGTAGTGTATTCCATATACTGTATATGTAATTCAGTTTAACCGGCCATTTCGTTATCCGGCCAAGGGTTCAGTCCCATAGTAGCCATTCAATTAAGAAGGCGCCTTCTGTATTTAGTTTTCAGAAAGGAAAAACTAAAAAATTACTTATTTTACTTAATCAAGAATGAAATTTAATCCATTTAGACAGACAAAATAAAAATAATTTAGTTTATTAATACTATATTACTATTTCTATAATGTAATTACTATTATATTAAATATATTCTCAATTCATTGCACAAGAAAACTTTGTTTATGCTGTATTTCTTTATTGAAAATATTTATTTTAATATTTCTTAGATATTGACCAAAAAAATATCTTATTGAATAATTTTTAAAATCAAAAAGAGAATAACAATAATATATAGAATTTGATAAACTAACAAATTTGATAAAATATTAGAAAAAGACGTTAAAATTTAGTATTATTATTAGTAGTAGTAAAATACAGATAGTCCTCAACTTATGATGTGATTATGTTTTGATAACCTCATCACAAGTCAAAAACGACATATAATGGTAATAATTAGACAATGGTATACTAAATCCTTCAAGATGGTATAATCATGTGGATTTGATCCTGGGTCCTCAAGATTATACAATTATCCAGAATTGAATCCAGGCTTTGAAGTGTAAAATCATCTGGAAATGAACCTGGATCCCCATAGTAGTAAGTGATAGCTCTATTATATTTTTAATAAAAAAAAAAGTATCTCTAGACAATATGCTATGAAAATAGCCAAGTTCAGAATTTTTTAAGAACCATCATAAGATTGGAATATTAAAAGTCAAATGGTCGTAAGTCAAAGATTACCTGTAGTATTAGTAATACAGTAGAATGCAAATTACCTGAGGTAATTTGGATCAAGGAAGCCTCAGAAAATCAAAAATTCAGATAAACACATTATTATTAAATAAACAGAATTTGATGGAATCAGTTAAATATTTAGTTTTGTCATCATAGAGTTCTGCAATTCATTTACACTATTATGTACTGAAGAGGATTATTTAAATGTAAATTAAAATAATTCTAATTCCTACCACTGCTATTAATAAAAATAAAATAATTATAGCACTAACTTACTTTTTTTATTGGGTAAATCTTTACATTTACAAAATTCATTAAAATTAATTTTGCTTCTGTATAAAATGTGAAAAAGAGAATTCTGGTCAATTATAGAATGTCTTCTCTTGCTTAAAATCTCTGATTTGTAAAATAAAGAAATAAATAGAGAAAGGAATAAAAAGAGAAAAATGACACCTAAAAAGAAGTGATTTGAAGTGTAAATGATTGAAGTGTGATAAATATATATCACATGAATAACAAATTAAGTCCACCATCCCACACAATGGGAAAATGCAATTGCTTCTCTTCAAAACAATAAACAAAGAAAACAAATCTTGCTTTTCTGGAAAAAGTTGAAGAAGAAGGTCAGTCAGTTTTGCCCAAGACTCTTGCAAGACGAGTCAGATTTTGGACTCAAGAGAGAGAGGATCATCAGTTCAAGTGTGTAAAACCCATCTCCTCTATTAACAAACTCCCTGCATAATTTGGTTTTGTGCCCAAGATATAAGTGTTTGGTCAACTGTTAAGAAAATCTAGGATATTTCAAGAACAAGAAATGAAAGATCGTTTCTTGCACTGCAGAAATAAAAAAAAAAATAACTGTTATGCCAGAGAACAAAGAAAGATACACCTACCTGGACTATCATCATAACTTATAGTGATTAAACAGTGTATGAAATAGTAAATAATTTTGTCCAATTAGAAAGGCATTTCATCACTTTGAACGTGAAGGGTCCTAACCCACAAAATTTTAAAATTTGAGTTATAACCTATAATGGAGTGTAATATTTAGACTTTTTACACTCTATCAATAGTTATAACTCAAATTTTGAAATTTTGTGGGTTAGACCCTTCATGTTCAAAGTGACGATTTATCGTCCATGAAATTATTGTTGGGTTACTTGTGTATGTGAAGAACTCTCTCCACTAAAGAACTGCAGTCTCTATGTCACTGTTGTCAGAAAGTCACACCATATACTGCAAGTAGGCCTAAAGCTTATACGAGTTCATCTACAGGTTCTAATAGTAGTGTGTGTAAATTAGCACACACTACCGATATCAAAGAATTCCTGTTCTGATAAGTTTCATTGCATCATTAAATTCATTGATGGAAAATCACTTCATTTACAAGAATCAATAATATCACTATATTGGTAATATTGTTAGTTCAACAAAATATACCATTTTGTTGACTACAAGTTCTTAAAACTGGCAAGCAAATATAATACAAGCAAAGATTGATCTTGCTCAATCTTTGCTTGTATTAGAGTGCAATAAATTAAACAATAAGATAACTTAACAATAAGATGCTCTAATAGATTATTGTAAACAGCTGAAACATTTATATCAAAAATTTGCATTTATTTTTTAAAGTATTAAGAACTTTTGAAGAGGAACTGAATACCTGGCTAAATAAATATTTAATGTCAAAAAACTAGTACTCAATATTTTTAGTACATAATACATTACTAATTAAAATAAACTTACTTTTGTTTCTGCAATTCAATAAATTCCAGTTCAAAATTTTCAAGTTTGGAAGTTAATTTTTTTTCATTTTCTTGAAGATGTAATAATCTTTAAAAAACAGTAAATAATAATATTCTCAATAAAAATAGCTCATATAATACAATAAGAATTCATAAAGTTATTAAAATACCCAACATTTTGCAATGAAACTATTATTATTTATTATTATTATATTAACCTCAATGTGGGCATGGAGTATCTCCGGAGCAAAGTGCTATGTCGGACATGAGTCAAGACATAGCTACTTGTGATGTTTAATTGTGTTTTAACTGTCTGTGTCAGTATTGAGAAACTTTCTTACTGTGTTGCATATATTGAGTAGAGATGCTTTTTGTAGTGTTATGTATGTCTTGGGATGTAGATCTAGTGTTTTGAGGCTTTTGTGTAGTGTGTGAGGGATTACTCCTGTAGAGGAGAGAATGATAGGTACAATGACTACTTTTTGCATTCCCCAGAGACGCTTAATTTCTTGTGAGAGCTCTGTGTACTTGCTAATTTTTTGGATGAATGCATCCTGGATGTTGTGGGTGTCTGATATTGAGATGTCAATAATGTAGGTAACTTTGTTTTGCTTGTCTATGAGAGTGATGTCTGGTCTGTTGTGGTGTATGGTTTTGTCTGTTAGGATTGTTCTGTCGTAATACATCTTGTGTGTTGAGTTTTCTAGGATTGTGTCTGGTATGTAATTGTAGTATGGTGTCAGTGTGTTCATTAATTTGTGTTTGGTTGCAAGCTTTTGGTGTATTATGTTTGCTACTTGGTTGTGTCTGTGCAGGTAATCTGTTTGTGCAAGTAGCTTGCAACCAGATGTAATGTGTTGAATCGTTTCGGGTGCTATGTGGCATTTCCTACATGTGTCGTTTGTTAATGTGCTGTCTTTCAGTATGTATTTTCTATAGTTTTTTGTGTTTATTACCTGGTCTTGTATAGCTATTATAAACCCTTCTGTTTCAGTGAATAGATCCCCCCTGTCTAACCAGCTGTTTGATGCTTTAGCATCAATGAAGTGTTTCTGATGGATGTCTGCCATGGAGTTCCTTTTTACACCAAGATTTCTTTTCTTGTATGTGTGCAATGTTGTCTATTTGGCATGGAGTGTTTTTTTCTTGTATGTGTGCAGTGTTGTCTATTTGGCATGGAGTGTTGTTTTGAAGATTTAGTGGTATTATGTTTCTATCTGCCAAGACAATTATTATTATTATTATTGGAAAAATATTAAAAAGAATAAAAAACTTTCAATTAAATAAAAATTGAGCCTACTATAATAAAAATATAATGTAAACCTAATTTTAATTTTATGTTCCTTTGCTTTATATAAAACTTCTAATATAATCAACCTTTATAAAATTTTAATTACACAAATTTCTTTGTTTTATATGAAAGTAATGCAATCCTTGAAAACTCAATTACATGTAGATTCATAACACAAATATTCAATTCCTATTAATTTCCAATTAATTTTTATTTTAATTCAATATAAGTCTTGTTTATTGAAGAATTCCACTTGTGAGGAGGTTAACTTGGACCTGTCCTATTTTTATTTTATTATACTCTTTATTATTTATCGTTATTTTCCTATCTACTAACGTATTATATTTTAGTTTAAAAGTTAACTTACTTCCCACGTTCTCCGCCTCCGTCGTTGGCAATCACGTGATACGGG
>AYEL01060102.1:0-18111 GCA_000484575.1 Olivierus martensii | reverse complement strand
GTTTTGTAATTATTTAGTATTAAGTTAGAACTTAGAAAAAGACCTGAGCTCAGGCAGAACTCTGGAATTTGCAGAGTCGCTAACCGTTAGGCTTAGTTAGTATTGACAGTCGTACTAAAGCGCGACTTTGCACACTTAGTAAGAATGTATGCAATTGACTGATGGTAAATATGACTGAACACAGAGCAACATGATGGTGTTTTGCACCAATCATCTTTCTCTCTGCATTGCATCACATCACTTTTATAAAATGAATCTGGATTTTTTGTTTAAGTATTTATATTTATTCCAATGGTAAATTGAATTTACCATTTTTAAAAATTATTGAAATTAATAAATAATATCATATTGTTCTAATTCTTAAAATTTGTTTATTGGCTTCAGGGACGTAACTACGGGTGGGCCATGGTCCATGCATTGAAAGTTCTGGCCCATGTGCTGGCCCACCCTGAATATATAACCCGAAATGTAAAATTGGAAACCGCAAAAGTTCAACTCCACATAACCCAAGACGTCTTGAGTTTTGTAAAAATGAAAATTTACAACCGAATACATTAAACATCTCATAATCCAAGACGCTTTGTATTCCGTAAAAATGAAAATAAAAACCACAAGCATAATTTAAGTCCACATAATTTCACGCTAATAGCGATAATAAATTTTATTTACAAGCTGCAAAAAACGCGTCCTTTGCTTATTTTACGCAGTACTTAATTAATGCGATTAGCTGGAAAGAATAAATACAGTTTCAAAATACTGATAAATATAAGTATTTATTTGATATCAGCTCAATACAAAATTATGCGGTGATTTTTAATTAATGATGCAAAACGATCGATTATTTTGTCCAAATCGAGAGCTTTTGCTATTTTTCTCTCGATGAACATGATTGCTAAATTGGTTAAGCAATCATCAAGCATTCAGTTACGTAAATACGATTTAATAAAGCAATACGGGATAATGTTCTTTCACATCGGTGTGGCCCACCCAAAAAAAAAAATCCTGGTTACGTCACTGATTGGCTTATACTCAGATTTCAATATTTTATCATTTCTTAGAAATTGAAATAGGAAAATCAGCTTATACACAAATATACAGGGTGGAAGAAAAGTCTGTATCCTTCAAAGATTCTTGAAATCTATGATAGTTATATATTTGTTAATGCCAACAAATAGGAAGTCATAGGTGAGCTACCTGATGACCTTCAAATGAGCTGATTATGCAAATGAGGACAATTGCAAATGCTATTTCATAAACCAGGGCTGCCCAACCAGTTGATCGTGACAAGCTTTTTAGTTGATCACAAGCCTCCAACCATCTGATCAACTCACTTGTTAAACTTTCACTTAACAATACAGTGGTCTGTGTTCTTGTTGAAATAAGAAAAAGTGAGGCTATCCCTACATGTTTTCATTCTGTGTCTTTTATCATTTATTAAGTAATAAAAGATCAGATCAATTGGAATATAATAGATAGAATATATAATATATCAAAAACAATAAATGATTATTTCTATGAATAAGCAAAAGTTTGTTGGACAAATGCATTTATAGGTTCAAATGTCTTTTCTTTCATTATTACACTACTCAGGTCCGGACAACAATATATTGTTGTTCGGCACTAAAAGGGTCAAATTTATAAAAAAATGAATTTCTTCAATTATTAAAAAAATTTTTTAACCATAATTATGAGCGTAGAAAAGAAAATTAAAACTTATCAAACTATGACAAATGGGAATGTGATTATTATTTTTTCCATAGTTAATGGCAAATGCTCTTATCTAATATGTAATTCAACTGTTGCTATTCCAAAAAAGAGAAATATCAAAAGACGTTTTTGAACAATGCTCTGCAATTACGAAAATGAATGTCCGAAAGACTTCAAACATGAAGAGCAAAAATTATAGAGTTAAAATCAAACTTACATTCATAACAAAATATGTCCATAAAAATTTTAAGATTAACTTTTTCGTCATATAATCCAAATTTTGAATCAATTGCAAAATCTACACAATGCCAAATATCGCATAAAAATTTTTATGTATCCATGTATTCGTAGTTATTTTCATATTTCAATGTTATGAAGAATTGTTTATTTTACTTAATACATTTTGAATTATATAGATGACATTACAATTTTTGTACTTTTATTCCTTGGATATCAGTAGATCACTATATCACTATATCATAAAAAGGTTGGTAAAACCCCATCATAAATTGTAGCAGAGAGGGAAAAATGTCTTGTTCAGCATTCAATTCTAAACATTTTTAAAAAACTTCATCAAAATTGGATGAATAGTTCTCCAAAAATGAAACATTTAGATCTATCATATGTCAATTCCTTGAAATGCCCAAGTTCAGTTTGCCCACAAATTGATGAATGAATGTTGTGGCCTCATCAATTACTGTTTGCCCATCCTTGAAATGCCCAAGTTCAGTTTGCCCACAAATTGACGAATGAATGTTGTGGCCTCATCAATTGCTGTTTGTGGGCAAACAGCAATTGATGAAGCCACATTCATTCTTGCATAATAACAGTAGAGAATCTTCAAGACTACATTATTACTATTTGTGCAGAAATTTCTACTGACACTCAAGGCTGTGATGAACTCCATCCAACATCATGCTCAACTGTATTTGAGTGTTGGTAGAAGACAGTTTGAGCACAAGTTTAGTTTTTGCTTGTTGATTAGGCTCTGTGTTTTCAATTTATTGATTTGGGGTGTTATGTTTTGGTATTGGTTGTTACTTACATGTCAGAAATAAGTGTTAACCCTTTGCATGTAAAAATGATTTTTGTTTCACTTTTGTGTGAACTATTCATCCAATTTTGATGAAGTATTTTAAATGTTCAGAACTGAATGCTGAATAATTTTGCAATTGAAAATTTTTCCTTATCTGTTATGGTTTATGAGATAGGATTTGCAACTGTCCTCTTTTGCAAAATCAACTCATTTGAAAGTCACCATCAGGTAGCCCAACCATGTCTTCCTATTTGTTGGCATTAACAGATTTTTGAAATCTATGATAGTTATCAAGTTATTTGGAGGGGTACAAACTTTTCTTCCATGCTGTATAATCCATATACATTACACTATTTTGTAATGTTTATCATTATGTATGAAACAGATTTTAATTTTAGCTTAGAAATAAAATGTGTGATATTTTTTTTATACATGTATATTTCCAGCTCTTAAAGCAGGTAATAAATCAACAACTTCTTCAAAAAACAGAAAATTTATTAAAGTACTTTTGGCTCTATTAAGCCCTTATCAGTAAACAGTAAATTTCCTGCTTTAACCTTTAGCACGTTAAAGGTTAAGAGCTGGAAATATACATGTATAATTACCATGGAGCAGCATAGAGAAATAATGCATTTTTTTTTATGCTACTCACGTTATATAAAGTGAATTACAGGATAAACATCTTACATATGCAACAGTACAAAAATTAATATAATAATGTGCTGCTTCATATGTTGAATTTTAATGATGAAAAACAATTATTAAGTATACTAGTAAATATGACTATCAAAAATGATGGATAAAATTAAAAAAATAAAAAATAAGCCATTATTAATGCAACTATTATTATTCTTTTGGAACTGAGAATAAAACTATTTACATATATTCAAATATTATATAGTATGAAGTAAAATACAGTACTTTATATCAAATATTTCATTATTATAATTGAAAAAATTAGACATACATCAAATTTGTAAAAATAATTTATCAAAATGGCATTAAAAGTTTTGAAAATTATTCTGAAATTTCAGGATACACAATATTTTTTATAAGAGCATTCAAGTGCAGTATTACATAAGCATATTTTTGGTCATTTTTAGACCTCTTTCTTTCCATGTAGGCCATCATAAGCAATTTATTGACCTACTCTTTAATTATTTAAGATTTTATTTCCCTACTTTCTCCCCTGCAGTTTAAAAATATGGAAGTACAATATCTAACATTTTATAAATTTGTAATTGTTAGCATTTAGACTTTTTAAGGTTAAAAAGCAGTAATAAACATATATAGAAAAAAGAAAAATATAATAAATTCATAATGTAGTGCATGAGTATTGTACAAATAGTTCTAGCCTGTGAATTATACTTAAAATTTTAAAAATCTCGTATAAGTATTGAGGCAACTTCTGTGTCCCCCAATATAAGAAGTCATAAGATATTCTTTATCTTTCTTTATCTCTCTTTAAAATACTTATACAATATTTGAATGCACCCCTAAAATAACTGTATTTCATTTTTCAATAAATATAATATTGACTCTTACAGACAGACTTTATACTGAAATTCAGAATAAATTGATATGCTAGCAGGTTATCAATTCAACCATTAATTTTTACTTTAAATAATTAACTTCCTTTTTATGATTCTAATTTAACCTAACAGAAAAAAAATATATGTGGAAAAATAGCCAAAAAGTTACATATCAAAAACTAACAAACTTGCCAATGACATTTCTGTTAGTTTTGATTTATAAATGCAACTGACATGAATTAATATTTGTTTAAATGTAACTGACAGGTGGTTTCAATTTTGAGAAACTTCATTAAATTTTAACTTTTATTACCATATTATATTTGAATAGGATGATCTTGATCTAGAATTATAATATAGCTGCTGGAGGCAATGTGACATAGTATTGTACAATTATACGAAGGTAGGCTGAAAAGTAATGCACACAAGCTTATAGAACACGAATAAAAACAAGTAGCAAGATCGGGCAAAAAGTACATTAAAGTACACTTCTTAAGCTTCAAAATCAGATATTTATTTTTCAACATAGTCACCATTAAGGCTAACACATTTCTCTCAATGTGTAACAAGTTTTTCATTCCATCACTGAGAAATGTTTTCAACTTTTCTTGAATCCAGGACTTGATAGTTGCCTTCACCTCATCATCCAAGGTGTAATGATTACCCTTGAGGTCTCTCTTGAGTAAAGGGAAAAAATGAAAATCACAAGGCGCAAGATCGGGGAATAAGGAGGATGTGGAAGCGGTTCAAACTTCAGGATTCGCAGAGCCTCTACAGTTGCACACGAGGTGTGTGCATAAACATTGTCATGTTGCAAGATTATTGGCACCAGGCTGCCTCTAACACACCAAACTCGACGTCGGAGGTGTTTTAGAGTCTGTATTTCAGCAGTTAAAAATTCGATAACAGCACGCTGTTTCACTTGCGTTGACATAGCACTCGAACACGTCTCCATACTTCCACTTCTCAAAACAAAATGGATGACTTCACCGACTTCAAACCTGTGCATGCGTATAGAGGGGAAATGGTTCTTCCACCTGCCACACTACTGCAGGTCATTTCCTTCGCACTCTACAAGCATGTGTGCATTACTTTTCAGCCTATCCTCATACTATGTATAGCATATTTCTAGCAGAATACATGCAAATATCAGCAGAATCACTAAATCTATCAAATTTTACATTTTAATCCAAATAAAAAAAATTATATTCTCACCAAAACTGAAAAACGGTTTATTGGCTGGACTAATTGCTTGGAATAGTTTATATACAATATCTCTAATAGCATATGACCATATGGAGTCAATCTAGTCCAATCAAAGTTTAACTTAAGAACCATATTAAATAATGTAATATAAGATATAATTGAATAGCATATGACCATATGGAGTCAATCTAGTCCAATCAAAGTTTAACTTAAGAACCATTTTGGTTAAGAACCATATTAAATAATGTAATATAAGATATAATAGATAGCAAATTAGGGATAGACTATATGTAAAAAATAAAACTATAACAACCTTTATATAAAGAAACTACACAAGCACTTCTAGCAGTAAGGATATATGCTTTTTATTTGGCCCTTACTGCTAGAAGTGCTTGTGTAGTTTCTTTATATAATTTTAAAGTTCAGGCAGTTAAAATTTAGTTATAACAACCTTTAATATAATATGAAATCTGAATTTCAGCAGCTTACCAAAATAATATACAACCAGTACTTGACATCTGCCACTAATAATCACACAATAATCATACTAAAATCTGATGAAACTACTCAGTTACCAAAGAGGCTGTCATTATAATCCAATAATATCACCCAGCTAGATATCATGTGGCCATTATAATCCAATCAAATCATTCAAATAACATTACTTTTCCTAGCTTATGATTTTATATATATAGATTTTTTTTAATGATACAACGATGAAACAATACAAATATAAATGATCCAAACTGGGTCTAGTGTAATTGCATCATAAAGAAATCAAAAATATTCTCTCTCATTTAATAAGAAAAACATTTTTTCTCCTGTTCTTTATAATTCTAATAAACAAATACAAATGCCTGAAAGAATATGAATACAAAATGATATATTTCTTAACTAATTTTAGTTCTATATACTGAAACAATTATCTTACTGTATAATTTTTCTCAGATTAAATGGAAACTTGAGTGAACAGAACTCAAACTATTGAGATTATTCTAAATCTATAAAATTAAACTAATAATATGCATTTCTGAAAGATTATAAAAATTTTATAATTATTTAACTAATAGCCTCTTCATATATTTGTATTACCTATTTTTCAATTCATTATTTTCCATTTCTGTATTTAATAATTTAGTTTGACAACTATGATATTTCTTTTGAAGTTCATCATCATTAGATTCCTGTATAAAAATTAAAAAAATATTGAATATTGTAATTGTGAAATTTAAGAAATAGTTTATAAAATATAAATTTTTGTTTACACCAACACTTTATTTTACAGATCAGTTAAATATATCTGGCCTTCCTCTTGCTTAAGACTACAGGTATCCTTCAATTTATGAACCCTTAGATAATGAACTTTTGATTTAACAAATCGTAGAAATCTATATCATTTTTTTGTTTTGCAAAAAAAGTTTCCTCATCAATCATCCACTGAGATTTGTTTAAATCAGCAATGCACAGACTGCAGCTCATGGGCCTTGTGTGGCCCTCTATTGATTTGTTGGCAGCCTGCCTCACCATGTGTTATTTTAACAAGTCACGCAATCAATGAAATGTTTGTAGTTTTGAACAATGCATTTTCAAATAATATTTTTTTGATATGAAATTATTTTTACAATAGTTCGATGATGATGTTTTTAAACAATAAGGATAAAATAACAATCATATTTGTAATAATGAACATTTGTTATTTTTATTGTATTTATGTATGAAATAGGTAATTTAAAAAAATTGTACATATGCACAAGGTAGCACTTCCACTTAAATAATGAAAATTTAGAATCAATTTTGCATTTGGCTACTACAAATGTCAAACCTAATAAAAATAATTATTAAATCAATGCAATGCCACACATTCAATTAAAAATTCTTTGGTTACTTTTGATTACATTTCTTTTAACATGTAAGAAATAAACATGATATAATATATATAATTTTTGTGATTTTTTTTGGTGGCCTTCCTATAAGTTACAGTGAATCTATGCAGCCCTTGGTCTTAACAAGTTTGTACATCCCTGGTTTAAATCAATGATTTTCTTGTATATTTTCTTCATTGATTAAATCAGATATAACAAATTTATTGTATTTACTTTTGATTTTAAAACAAAATTAATTTCTGCTTTCATTAGAGGATCTGTATCAAATTAGCACTTGGTATATATCAATAAATTATTAATATCTATGATGTGTTTTCTATACTCACCTGTAATGTATTGTATATACCAATAATATAAGTATCCATAATATTTGACAATATACCAATATACAGTAATACCTTGCTTAATGTGAAGGATGCATTCCAAATTTTCATAACATTAACCCTTTGCACTCCGTAAAAATATTTTTTTTAACATTCTTCAGCTATAGTGCGTCCATTTAAAAAAATTACGATTTATTGTTCTTTTGTCATAACTTTTTTGCATTTTAATATTTTGACACAAAAAAATTGGATTTTGTCGGCAATATACCGTACTCTGATACCCTTTTTTAGTTTTGATGAAGAATCAAAAGAATAAGAGAAAAAAAATTCGAAAGCAATTAGGCCTAATTTGCATATGTAAACAATACATAATTTTTCAAATTATTCATGATTTCGGGCATCGGATAAAAAAAATTCTTATATATTTACATTCTTGATGATATTCCGCATCTAATAATACCAAATACTTCATAATTCTAAAAAATTTTTCCAACTCACGGATACAATTTATGAAATGAAATCTGACACCAGACTGAAATTTGATCTCTCGTGTAAACAAACAATCAGACTATCCCTCTCGCGGATGAAATACGGTATTCTACTACACAAATGTTTAAAATTATTGTTTATTAGCCATTTTTCTTCGTATTTTCTTCAAATAATGTGAGATAAATAATTTTTATTTTATAAGAAGTATTAGTACGTATGAGAATGTCGACTTTGTTGAAAATTTATTTATTTTAATAAATATTGCTACAATTTGTATACATTGCTATCATCCTGCCATCTGTATGCCAGTTTTATCACTGATTTTTGATAAATTATCGCTTTTTATACGTTTTTTACTCAAATTTATCTCAGTGCCTTTTAAAAATGGCGGATGGTGAATTATTTCTCTGTATTTAGTTATTATAAGTCATTAATTTTTTAAAAATAGTTAAAATATAATAATAATAGCATTTTCAAACAAAGGGGATAGTTTGTTACAGCTCTCCCTTTCGTAAAAAGAATGTAACTAGCCCACAGCCTACAGTCATGTAGTTGACCTTGAATGGACGTTATTGACAGTAATTGTACACCCCTGGTCAAGTAATTACTTGTTTGAACTAGAGATAACACAAGAATTACTTTACTGTTTAAATTTTTGTGTTATTTTAAAATATAACTAATATAAACAAACAATCAGCTGATTTGAAAAACCGTTAGATATTTCCCGCCAGAATCTAGGACACCGACTTCCGCATTGATTAACAAGCATGGTATACTTCGCTTTGATTCGCTAATAAGTTAAAATTTATAAATTTTAAAATAAAACTAATTTATCGAATTTTATGTGTGAAAAAGCGCTAAAATCGTATATTTACAAGGGCAAACTTTCCCAAATTTTAATTTACTGGATCAAGATATCTGTAAAAAAAGAAGGATAAAATCTGAAGGAAATGTGGAATATGAATGATAAAGCAAAGCAAATTCATTCTTGAATTTTTGGCACAAAGATGGCGCTTATATTAGTAAATCCGATTATAAGACGATTAAAAAAAATGATTAAAAAATTAATTAAAAATCCAAATTTCATCAAAATTTTGGTACTGTGATAAAATCAATATAAAATATGACAAAAAATAATATTTTGAAAATTTATTTTTCAATATAAATAAAAATAAGGGCACCAGACCCTGTCAAGTATGTTATTGACAACGGAGTTGTAACAGGTTTTCGCCCTGTCAAGTACATTATTGATAGCAGAGTGCAAAGGGTTAAACAAAATAATGTTAAACAGGGTATTCAGATCTTCAATCCACATTTAAACTTCGTTCCATTTTGATCATTTTTCTGTTACCAAAATGAGTTATTCTTGCAGCAGTTAAAGATGTCGAAGATTGTGCAGCTGTTTTAATTTTTTCATCAATTTTTTACAGATTAGATATTTAAAATTTGAATAACATTATAGTGAAATAACGTTAAGTGGGATATTACTGTATAAGCATCCACAATGTAGTTTCTATATTCATCTGTAATGTACTATCATTTTTCAAAAGATTTTGCAATGATATAAAATTATTTAATTTCATAAAACAATGATTACACAATATTCCAAATATGTAAATCTTTAATATATTTTTTTATCCATATTAAAATTTGAACTATGATGGTATTTTGTTGTTTTATTGAATATATTAAATCTAATCAATATAATGGCTTAAATAAATAAATTACAGGCAATTCCCAACTTACATATGTAATATTTCCTAGATTAATTTACTTAAATCAGAACCATATGTTTGTCAGAGCATACCCTTTACAGTATTAAAATAGTGCCTTATACTGTGTCACAATGACATAACATTAAAAATAGTTATATTAAAGAATAATCACATAAGTCCTATGATAAAGCAGTTGCTTACCATTTTAAGATCCAAAAATTCAAATTAAACCGCTCACTTTCAGCTTATCAAGAGAAGTCCAGGTCAGAGTTATTAACTAAAACTAATAAGCTTATAAAGCACATATACATGATAAATGATGAAATTAGAAGAAAAATGCTTATATCTCTGCATTAGTTTTATCCATTATGATCAATATATTTTTGTTTTTAGTCAGGGAATATTTACATAAGTATGGAGCTAAGTAAGTTAAAACTATCTAAATTTTGTATTTATTAGTTTTATTAAAATAATCATCATAATAAAATGTATAATTAATGAATTAACAAATAGAATTAAAAATATCAATACTAACTTCTAGAAAATTGGATTTATTTTTGCCAATAATTTAGTATAAATAAAGATTGTTTGAGAATTACATAAATTATAGATAATATTTGATTAAAACTTTTAACTAATAAAGAAAACCACAATGATTGGTAAGTTTGTTGTCTTATTAGATTTATATTTGAAAATCATTTGGCATTTAGTGGCTCTGAAATTCAAAGTTGAATGGCAAGTAATAAGCTAAAATAGTTAATTATTATAAACTACTGTGTTATAATATAGATAATTATATTTATATTAATGCTTTAATATCAATAAGTAAAATGGCAATAACTTTCTGGTATCCAAGAACCAACTGGAAATTTTTACAAAAGAATTAATTGGAAATGAGTTTACAATTTATGAATTTTCATCTGATAAACAGTTTTAAAGGCCCAGTTATATTCATAAATTGAGAGAGAGATACCTATACAATGAATTTATAATGATAATTTTATACTTCTGAAAAATTAATATATTATTTACAAAATATAAATTACAAAAAAATATTTTTTAAATAAGATGCAGTGAATGATCGGGTCATGGAATATTTTTATCTGGCAGCGGCCACTTATAGAGCCGCCATCATCACATGCTGATCAATACCCATGATGGTGTGAACCAGAAGATTGAAGGATGGGTTTCAACGGTCAGGGCCCAGATCCCTCCCGAAAAATTGCAGGAGTTGGATCCCGGATCATTCCATTCTGGAGGATCCGGGGTCCCACTCCTCCAATTTTTCAGGAGGGATCTGGGCCCGGCTAGTTGAAACCCATCATTCAATTTTCCAGATATCCTCATGGAATATTTTTATCTGGCAGCGGCCACTTATAGAGCCGCCATTATCACACGCTGATCAATACTCATGATGGTGTGAACCAGAAGATTGAAGGATGGGTTTCAATGGTCAGGGCCCAGATCCCTCCCGAAAAATTGCAGGAGTTGGATCCCGGATCATTCATAATGGTAAGCCACAGCTTTACCACGCAGCCATCGGGCTGACCTGTCATTCCGTCAGTCCGCGGGTCACACAGTTTGTTCTGTGAGGTGTTCGTTATCCGAACATGTGTTCGTTAACCGAACATAAAAATCTTTCAAAAAAGTGTTCGTTATCCGAACTGTTCGTTAACCGATCACCCACTGTACATTGTTTTTTCCCAGTGGCTGAGATCTACTTCCACACTTTCTTTTTTGTGACAGTGGATATAGGGTAAGTCCGGGAGATATGGACCAGCGGAAGAGATGGACCAGTAGTTTATTTCGCGAACCGGTCGCTAAAATATCGTGGAACCACTATTGCCTGCTAATGTTGGATGAGAATGATAGTTGTTGTTTTTGTTGTATTTATTTCGCGAACCGGTCGCTAAAATATCGTGGAACCACTATTGCCTGCTAATGTTGGATGGGAATGATAGTTGTTGTTGTTTTTGTGTTTTTTATACAGATATTATTTCAGCTACTATACTACCAAATACATATTAGATGAGTCAAGTAAAGAAGGTAAGAGAGAGATTTTACAATTTTTTGGTCTTAGAATGGCACCCATATCAGGTCGAGGTCAATAGGCTTGGAGATATCTACCACGACAATGCTATTAATTATTAGATGGGAATGTAATACGCATGTTATTTGTTAATGTTTTTGAACCAATGTCTCACACAGTGTAAATCATGTTAGTCACTCGTAATGTGTCGTAGTAGCTCTGGCTGCAATGGCTACTTCATGGCTGCAGGGACATTGCTCCTTGACATTTAGGGAGAGATGGACCGCTGACATCTGGGAGAGATGGACCATTGTTATGTATTGATATGAAGTTAGTTTTTTCGATAAACCATTAAAAATTTTATATTTATATGAATGATGTGTGTGAAATGTTGGTAGAATGAGAAATCACACCGCTCACATAAAATATAGGCTATAAACATTATTTTAAATAAATGCACAATTGTTATTAATTTTTATTTTTATTTTCTGAAAAATGTCAAATGTTTGTTTATATTACAAAACGCAAATGTTTGTTTATATTAAAAATATAACAAAACGGACAATTACATTTTTATTACTAGTGTTTTTTTTCATTCTTATTCCAAGTTTGAATAGGTCCATCTAACCCAAGGTGATATGGGATAGATGGACCACATATATAATTTTTTAAAAATCATTAGCTTATTTGTTTATGTGCCATTTACATTTATATTATTATTAGCCATTAGTATATGTCATAGAATATCTTACATTTTTTAAATTGGTATTGCTATAAATAACAAAAATACAGCAATTCTTAAAAAGGGGGTCCATATCTCCCGGATTTACCCTATCAGAATGGTTAGGTTTGGTTACGTTGGCATTGCTAACAACTCCTATTCTATCAACTCTATTCTTCTATTTTGAGTGAATGTTGTATGTCATGCATAGATATAAGTTTATTTTAATTACCGGTAATTAAAAAAAAAATAAATTATCGTTGGCATTGCTAACAACTCCTATTCTATCAACTCTATTCTTCTATTTTGAGTGAATGTCGTATGTCATGCATAGATATAAGTCTATTTTAATTACCGGTAATTAAAAAAAAATAAATTACATTATTATAAGTACTAACATAGATATAAGTTCCCTACTAACATAGTTCTAAGTTTTTGCTAATATAGCATAGATTAGGTTACTAAAGTAGCTCTAAAGCTATAGTTTTAAGTAATCACATCACATTGGTTGGGTTAGACCTCTTCTTTTTCTTCCTTCTAATTTGGCATTTCAATTTGGCATATGACGGCTCCCTTAGTACTCTAGTTGAGTGGAAAGGTGCAATCTACAGTAATCACATCACATTGGTTGGGTTAGACCTCTTCTTTTTCTTCCTTCTAATTTGGCATATGACGGCTCCCTTAGTACTCTATTTGAGTGGAAAGGTGCAATCTATACTTAAGCTACCATATTTACCATACACAAGAAAAAGTTGCTCATTACCGATTAATTAAATAAATTTGCAAAAACTTTTCGTTTCTCATTACATAAGGGAATAAATGAACCAGATTTGTGATAAATCTTACCTTAAACTTTAAAAATAGTCGTTGCTCATTACCGATTAATTAAATAAATTTGCAAAAACTTTTCGTTTCTCATTACATACATGAACCAGATTTGTGATAAATCTTACCTTAAACTTTAAAAATAGGCATATAGCCTGTTTCTTCCATTTTTGCTGATTAACCGAAGGATGTCATTTGGAAGTATGAATTGTGTCTTATATTTTGCAGAAAATGTTTTAATTTTGGTGTAATTCCTAATTTGTAAAAGAAAGGAGAGACTCCGGAGGCCAAACTAAAGGTAGAAGTTTAACTTTTCCATTTCAGCAATGCATTCTATTTGCTCATTGATTTCATTTTAAATATCATTGCTCTATAATGATTACATATTATATCATTTTCTCAATCGAAATTCTTGAGTGAAAATGATAATCGAAATTTGTATTATAACTAAATGCAATCAATTTCAAAGCAGACTGTATAAATTTTTCTCTTATTCGGCTTCTCATTCAGATGTCGTTAAGTGAGTATCATGTTGTTCAACCGTTGCACAATCCTCGTATCAGTACGTGTAATTCTATCCTTATCAAGACGATCTTTACGCTTTTGGATCTCATCATCTATTGGCAATTTGTTGAATTTAAGTACTGTATAACAAGGAATAACAAAGATATAATATTTAGAAGAAATAGCAATGAACGATGAAGATTTTTCTTCTATTTTTGAAAAAATCAGTTGAAAATTTTTGTCCTGTTTTGAAACTTTAAACTTAAACTTTACCTGATACATAAGATTTCCAAGCGGAAATCAATTTCCCTCTAAGTGTTCTCCAACATTTGAAGGTGTAAATGTTTCTGTCATAGCAATAGTTCTGGTCTTCAGTTCTTTGAGGGCATCACAAGGGCTAATAAGCAATGTTCTTCATGTATTAGCTTTGACTTTTGATAAAATGTCTTGAGCAAATTAGAAATGTCGAGATTACGATCTGGCTGTAAAGCCTGCACAATCTGCAGTTTGTAAGAACGGAATTGAAGCAGGTTGTGAAGTAACATCCAAATAGTCGTTTATGGTATACATTAAACGGAAAGGTTACGCTTACTTAGAATTTTTAATGCATTTTTAACTTTCAAATATGCCTATTTTGTATCGAATAATATATATAAGGAATATTAAGTTTGTACGTGCTTAAATAATTTATAATTGATTTTAGATTTGCGCTATTTTGCTAATCGAATGAATGTCATAAATCTAGTATATTTGACGTCAAGTTACATGGACCTACTAAAAATTACTATTTATTTTGAAATTTTTTATTATCCATGTTAGTGTTACGTTGAAACATTAGGGACCTACTAAAAATTACTATTTATTTTGAAATTTTTTATTATCCATGTTAGTGTTACGTTAGTGCCATAAATCCTAATGTTTCAACGTTAATGCTGCGCGTTTTACAACTACTTTTAATAAAATATCGCATCATTTGTATTCATACAGGTATAGGGGGTGCAAATAGACCTTTGGTGATCGCAGTGCTTGGGCTGAAAAAGCTCCCCCCTCCTGCATCTAAATCATACAGGTATAGCTTAGTTATTGAAACAACGACATACGAAGAAAATTCTAACAATAAAATCTGAATTTTAAGCAAAAACATCTTACATCGAAAATTTCAATAGCGGAGTATTGTATAAAAGAAATAATTCAGATTTCGCAAAAACATTTTTTTCTCTTAAAAATAATTTCCTCAATTCAAATTATTTTATTAATTTTCTGATTTTATTTTATAATTTATTTAAAAGATGAAATTTTGTTTCATAATTTCAGCCTTTAACATTTTTTATAGGATATCCGCAGGAAGTTCAGACAGAGCTGCAGCGGTCAAACCAGAGTAATATGACCTTGAAGCTGGTTTCTTTGGAATTTCTTTATTTATTATCTATAATTTCAATTTTATCTGCCGAAAATATGTCGTGGATCAATAATGAATTTAGAAAGAATTTGCGATTTAGACATCAGACGGAACCATTTCATCTCACCGAACGGGAAAAGCAACTATACGTCGAACTTCATAATAAGTATAGAAGGAGTTTATCTCTCTCAGCTGCTGATATGCAATATATGGTAAGTTGTTCAATTTTTAAATTTTATTATTTTTTGTTCTTTGCCTAAATTTTAATCAATTGATAAAAAATACAGTAAAATTTAATTAATTTATAAAATTATAATCTAATGTAATTTTAAATATTGAAATTAATACAATATTTTCAAGAATAATGCCACAAAAATGTTACCTCAATGCTCTATTAAGTTCCATATAATCTTCTATGAAGTTACTGTATATGGAACTTAATAGAATATAATGTTCGCTACTACAGTTTACAGGTAACTGTGAAATTGTTTCACTATAATAGCAAAAAATATTAGAAGAGAAATATTAATAGGAGGTAATATAGGCATTTAAAGTAGGAGGATGAAAAAGCGATAGAGATAGTATATAATGTTAAAATTGTATAATACTAACATCCCAGATTCAAAAGAATTTGAAATAATTTTAGAAAACTATCATTGAATGCAGGGTCGCCGAAAGGGGATGACATCTGAGACTTTCGTCACGACGTGTCACATAATGTGTCCGATTATTTGTTTGTTTAATTATTATTTTCACACAAGATGCTCACAATCCTCCATGAATTTAAATTATGAGCCAAATAATGCAAAAATTACGATAAATTAATTTCTATATTTTATATACTGTGTATATATATTCAGTAAAAGAACAATAGTAAAATAATAATAATTTTTATTTCATTAAAACTTGGAAATTTCTTAGTGTTTTATATTATTAAATATTGTAAATTTTTTAGAGTAATAGATATTTTATATATCCTATATTTAATAAACATTCACCAAAGCTTTCAATATAGGAAAAAGTGCATCATTTAAAGAAGTGATGCACTTTTTAAGTGGGGCCCAGACGACAGACTTGTCACGGACCCGAAAATTTCTCTCGGCGGCCCTGATTGAATGAAAGAAATAATTCAAATAGAAAAAGAATTTTTCTTTCTTTTCTCTCCACAGCATTGTTTCAGGTTAGGACTTCTGTTATTAATCCAATAATTTTTATTTAATTATTAATGAAAAAAAAATTTAAGTATAAAAGAAAAAATATTTTGAATTAGCAAACAAATTATGAAAGCAAAATTTTAACAGATATTAGTGAACAGTTGGTTTTAAAGTTAAAAGTGAACTCGAATAAGGAAGTCTATTTCTGTTCATTATTCAATGAATGATGTCATTTGAAAAATGAAAGAAATAAAACTTTTATTGTAGATGAGATTGTCATAGATACCGTCATATTGTTCATTAAGAAGAAATTTAAATGATTGAATAAACAACAAAAGAAAATACTGTAGTTCTAATACTCAATGGGGTAAGATGTGAAATGAATTAGAATGGAAAGTGGCACAAAAATTCTAGAAATGGAATTTTTTTCCAAAATCTTCTGTAGATGTGTGAAATTTTTAACCTATACGACTACTTATTTTTTTAAATGTCACTATATTTGAATATCTAGACAGGACTCTCCTATTCTGGCCATGTAATTTTCTGCGAGAGCTCTATCGTCTCTGGCTATTGGGTGAAGATGGGATTTTTATACCAAGCGCAAGCGTTGACGCCGCAAATGTTTTGTACGGCGTAAAAATGTGCGCCGCTAAACTTGACGTCACCAAATACCGAAGAAAAGCGCCAATCTGTTCTCTTAAAACGTTCGGCGTTCCGCCTTCTTCCCATGATGCACCTATACTCTCGAAAGAAAATGGAGGAATTGAAAGTGCGCATGTCTAACGCCGGCGTTGTCTAAAACTGAAACATAGCTGATGTCTCACGGCGCACACGCTTCAGGTCTCGGCGTTCACTTTGCGGCGCATTAAAGGCCGTGACACATTGAACGCGAAGCGAATCATAAGAAAGCAACTTCGCGCGGTTACGCAGGTACAGTGTGTCTTGGACTAGCTTTTCCCATGCGGCTACTCGAGTTAACGCGCATGGCCGCGCGAAAGGAGATGAAAAAGTTGAACTTTGACCAATCAGCACGCGCGAACAATACGGTGAGGCAGCGGCCGGATGGCCGAGTGGTAACGCGTTTGCGTACTACGCTGGAGGACCCGGGTTCGCGTCCCGGGTCTGGTCCCGGATTTTTTTCGGGGTGCTGGGCCCGGCCCGGTGATCCCCGTCCTTCACCATCCGACCCCCCTCCACGGGTGTGGGTGCAGCCCGTGGTTGGAACTGGCCCCGCCCCCTTAGTAATCTCCCTGATTGGAAAGGGGGCGTAAAATATGCAAAAATAAAAAAAAAAAAATACGGTGAGAGAAAGCAACTTCGCGCGGTTACGCAGGTACAGTGTGTCTTGGACTAGCTTTTCCCATGCAGCTACTCGAGTTAACGCGCATGGCCGCGCGAAAGGAGATGAAAAAGTTGAACTTTGACCAATCAGCACGCGCGAACAATACGGTGAGGCAGCGGCCGGATGGCCGAGTGGTAACGCGTTTGCGTACTACGCTGGAGGACCCGGGTTCGCGTCCCGGGTCTGGTCCCGGATTTTTTTCGGGGTGCTGGGCCCGGCCCGGTGATCCCCGTCCTTCACCATCCG
>AYEL01060100.1:0-29193 GCA_000484575.1 Olivierus martensii | reverse complement strand
ATGGGTGTTGGTCAGCCTGTGATGATGGCGGCTCTATAAGTGGCCGCCTCCAGATAAACATATTCCATGAGGATATTTCAGCTTAACTAACCTAACAGAATGACAGGCTTAGGCCTTGCACATTGGTGGACTTATGAGTAAGGATGGAAGAACAGTCATTTTTCTCAATTAAAATGAACTTGGAGACAATGTAAAACAAATCAAAGATTTATTAAAGAAGGTAAGAGAGAGATTTTTATAATTTTTTGGTCTTAGAATGGCACCCATACCAGGTTGAGGTCAATAGGCTTTACCACGACAATTCTATTAATCACTTCCGAAAAATCCTGAAGGAGAGAGAAAAGCAATCGATATTGGACAGATTCTTTATCGGAAAATAAACATATAGATGAAAATGCAAGACTATGTATGTATATATTATTGTTATTACATATAAATAAACGTAGTAAGAAATTATATAATTTTTTATTTATTGTTTTTTAAGGTCGTTCCGATCCCGTGTCACGTGATTGCCAACGACGGAGGCGGAGAACGTGGGAAGTAAGTTAACTCTTCAACTAAAATATAATACGTTAGCATATAAGAAAATAACGATAAATAAATAATAGAGTGCATAATAAAATAAAAATAGGACAGGTCCAAGTTAACCTCCTCACAGCATATTATATGTGCTATGTTTCTTAGAAATTCCATCATATTATTAGCTTGTGGTATATATTCCAATAAAAATCTATAGAATGCTAAGCATGTGGGTTCTAAACGGAGAGAAGGGTAAAGGCTATCAAAATCATATGTTGTTAGCCAATTATTTCCTTAAGTCGTATGTCGAATAGTCTCCTAAGTATTGTTAAGTTTATTATGGTGGACATTTCAGATTCATTTAAAATTGTGTTACACCATTTAGCCATAACTTTTTCAAAATTATAAATGGGAGAGGTTCTTTTCTCTACAATCGGCCTTGAGGAGATTGGGTTGTAATGTAGGCAAAGAGCCTAGGACAAATTGGTGTTGTTGTTTTCTTGTGTTTCCAAAAGTTTGGAAACATTTTATGCCAGGTTAATAATTTGTTTAGTTTAATAGTTAGTTTAGGCGTCAGGTCATTTTTTTTTAACTCTGGCATTCAATTGGATGATAAGTTTCAGGAAAGGCATTATATGTTTGCTACTAAGGAGTACCATTCTTTTAGTTTTATCTTTTCTAGTTATGGTGAGATGATTGCTTTGTACTCAATTTATAGTACTGTCAATCAAATATGAGTTGTATGTTTTGGCCAATGTTTTTCTATTATTAATCTGGCTAATTTTTTGGTTTAGAAATGGCCATCTGAGTTTTTCCTTCTCTAAGTTGTCTAAAAGAGATAATAATTCTTTAACAACTGGGATATTTTCATGTAGAGTAGTAAATTTCTCTAGAGAATAAGAGGGACCTTTCTTAAAATGTGCTTCTGCTTATGATGGTAATGTCTCCTACAATCTTTATAGCTTGGTTTAAGTCAAAGTTACTCTTACTTCTTCTATTAAGCTGCTGTCAGAAGACCCATTTCAGTTTTTAATATATTGTATTCTCATGTTTCTGGCAAGAGTATTCATTTCACTGTACATATAGCTTAGTGGATTGCGTGAGATGGTTTTGTTGGAGGGTGTGGTTTTCATAATTCTGCTGTTGGCAGTTCAGTCCATAGTATCTTCTCTTGGTGTCTATAATAGCTGCTTTTAAGCATACATATTTAATTTTTAAAAGCACTTGTTTTGATTTTACAGGTAACTTTATCCTGTATATAGACATAGGGAAGACTTCATTAATCTTCATTTCTGTAAGAAGTTCATTGTTTTGTAAGATTTGGCAACTTTTTTACTGATGTTCCTGTATTCTGAATAACTTCTTTAAAATTCAAACTGGCTTCCTCCATACTAGACATAATTAACTGTAAACTGCTTCTTCTACATTAACACAATTAAATATTCAATAAATAAGCACTTTTAGCAGTAAGAAACTTAATGAAATTGAAATTTTGATAGCCTTTACCCTAGTCTCTGTTTAGAACCCACATGCTTAGCATTCTATAGATTTTTATTGGAATATATACCACAAGCTAATAATATGATGGAATTTCTAAGAAACGTAGCACATATAATATGCTATATCTCTTACTACACCTTTAAGAATAAAATTTGCCAGCAAACAATAGAAGTGCTGATAGGAAGTCCCATGGCAGACTCACTTGTGGAAATATTATTAAGATCTTTAGAACAATCTATTATAACTGCCTTTCAACACTCTCTAAAGTTATATATCAGATGTTGATATTTTTACAATATGGGAAAATGATTTGAAACAGAAAGATTTTCCTAATGCTATTACAATAGAAACATAGGAACTGTTGTTGAGACAAGAGCAGAAAAGTCAAACTACTATACACTTTTTAGACATTTCAATTTCTGTCAGTGATTGCAGGTTCAACACAAAAATTTACCGAAAGACCTCCTACCAACAGTCTTGATCCCTAGTTGGTCACATGACTGATCACGTTCAAGAAGGCAGCCTTTAGATACTTTTCTTTAGAAGAGCCCTAACATTATACGGAACCACAAGACCTCCATGAAAAAACAGAATATATCTTTAGACAGGAATACAGCATGACTATAAAAGAGAATTCCTACAAGATATTCAAAATTCAATTAAAAGGAACTTGAACACAACTAGGGTAAACCAATGAGAACAAGGTAATCACAAACCCAAAAGGATAGTTTTGTATATGTGCCACATAATCTAAGTAAATTTAATTTTGTTAGTAAACTAATCGAAAATCGTAATAAGAGAACTGCCGCTAAAAGAAGTAAAACCATGTTTAATATTATAAGAAATGACAAAGATCCCTTAAACAATTTCCAGAGAAATAGGGTGTACAAAATGCCAATACAAAACATTAAAACCAACCAAAAGTCAGCATACATTGGGGTAACTAAAAGAACTCTCACACAAAGGAGACATTTATAGTGGGAAACTAACAATAGCACTATTAGGAGAAAACTGAAAACTGAAGACATTTTAAATGAAAAGCCGACTCAACAACTATCAGCAGCGTAAATATATGCTATTGAGAAGAATCTACTTCCTGCTCCTAATAAAATATAATTCTCACACTCAGTATTTAATAACAAAGAAGATTGCTGTTTTATACATGCCCACCTTATTTTATTTATATTATATCATTGTATTAATTTTATATTTTTTTACTTATTTTTATTTTATCATCATCCATCTTTGTAACCATAGCAACTTATATCATTCTATGTTGTTTAAAGTTCAACTTTTTAAAAACATTCTATTCTTTGTATAACCTGGGGGTCTATGCTGGTCTCAGTCTCTCCACAAAGACGAAAAATCATCTCTGTGGAAAGACAATCTTTCTACAGAGACAGTAGAGAGATTATGTTTTAAGCGATTCTCCAGTCATTCTCTCTCAGGAATCATCATCATTTTCCCATAATACTTAGAATACACATATACACAACATCAATCTCATTCCAACCAATGAAACTACTCATTACATTGCATTTGACCGGCACTGCACAAACTCAGTATTCGAAGAAAATGGCGGTATACAGACGTGATTATTTATATAATTACACCATGCCACAAATATAAGCTTTGATAAGTGAATTAGAGAAATGAGCTATTCTATCTTGGAGAATATGATAGTGAATATATCGGAGCACCCATTGAGAGAAATGTGGAATGACTGATTGTTAGTAAATGCACAACAAAAGGTAAGATTTAAAGCTGTCATTCATTCAGTCGTTTAGATTGTGTGTGTGTTACTTTTTATATCTTTAATTGATTCTGTTAATTGTTATTTATAATTACAAATATTAACAAAAACATGAACATTTCAGCCTATAAAAGTTTTTGTATTCATTGTGAACACAACATTAATTTACATCGATAAATGGCAGCAAAGTCTCTTAAACATAAAATATTTTAAATCATCGATAACACAATTGTTAACAAAGTTTAAATACTGATATTAAATTGGGAAAAATAAGATGATAAGTATTAAGTATTTAATGCATAGAATTCTATTTGAATTTTTCATTTATTGTTCAAAGGTGTTTATAAAATGGGAATATGCAGTAATGTCTTAAACGATGAATAATTGCTTAAACAAAAATATGTTAATATCCAATTGTCTATCAATCAAAATTATATCCTCAATATTGTTGAAATCCTCTACCTGAGAAAAACTACAACGCCAATGTATTTTAATTGAAAAAAAGTGTCTTTTAACTTCAAGCACTAATAAGCAGACCAAATTATGCTTTTATTTAGAGAAGCGCTTTTGGCTTATGTGCCATCATCAACTCTTACACAACTTTCTGACTACATTAGGGTTTGTCGGTTTTTAAAAACCGGATTCAAAAACCGATTTTTTGGATAAATTTGTAAAATTCTAAAACCAGTTTTTAAATTTAAAAAACCGGTTTTAGATACTAAAATGAATTAATTATTTAATTAAAAACATTAACATTTTGACTTGAAATTGCTTTAATAAATATAATTGCAATAAACTTTTGCTGTATTTGCAAAATCCACAAAACATTTTTTTTTTGTTACTTTTTTTATGCCCCTTTCCAATCAGGGAGTTTACTAAAGGGCAAGGCCAATTCCAACCATGGGCTGCACCCACACCCGTGGAGGGGCCGGATGGTGAAGGACAGGGATCGCTGGGCCGGAGCCAGCATCCCGAAAAAACTTTTTTTACCAGACCCGGGACACAAACCCAGGTCCTCCTGCGTGGCACGCCAACAGCATTACCACTCGGCCATTTGCCCTCCCACAAAACATCTCAACAAATAAATTTAGTGTATTTTCACTAACTTCAAACTCAATATTACAGGTTGATCATCAAAAATCCGGCAACCCCGGGACCTGAGGATTGCCAGTTTTTCGAAAATTCCAGAGTTTTTTATGTATATACATGAAGTAATTATTTAACAGGAAAAGACTACTTATACAATGCTTTAAAGAAATAAACTTAAATACTAAACTAAAAATAAATGAAATTTTATTGTTCAATAACTGAATAAAAGACTATAGTTCTACAGAATGCTAATTCAACTAAATAAAATAGTTCTATACAGAATTTTAATTCGTTATTGTATCCTCAAAAAAAGTTAAAAGATTTTATAGAATGCCAATGAGGAAAAAGCCAAAAAAACTCAAAATATTAAAAAAATTTCTAACGTCAATCATGTCTAAAAAACGGCAAAAAGAGCTCATTTGGCATCAAAAAAGCCAATCTGGCAACCCTTGTTGCAAGCATGACTAAACATCTGATTCTGGAATACAAGGCAGTCAAAACATAAATGGCGCCTCCAGAAGACAACAGCATGGATTTTTGATAGTCAACCTGTATTAAGATATCTGGAAAAATATCGTCTAGATTCTCTAGAATATATCCAAATTCTTGTATGGAAACAGATTTCGATGATGATTACACTGATACCTTGAAAACAATAAAACCAAGTTCACTAGCCAGTGAGAGAGTTTTCTATTTCAGGAAATTTTGTATCCAGAATATGAACAAGATAAAGTAATCGTTCAGTGGACATTTTATGTTTTTTGAAATTTAAAAAATGAAGGTCGCAACTTCGATTTGTAACTTACTTATTGAATTACCCTCGTATTTTGCGCTTATCTTGGAAAAATTTCCTAATTCAAAAAATTTTTCTTATACTGTCCCTACTCAAGCTTACCTTGCTTACATTTTTCAACACCATCAGCTTGAGTCAGTTTGAAAATAACAAAGTTAAGTAGTAGTTCACTTTATTCAAATCGTCTTTCAAGGCAAGTAAAAAGTAGAACTTGAAAATATTTTTTCCATTTTATTTTGAAATAAGAGGTACACATTAGTAAAACCTTTTTAAGTTGATTGTATCAAACAGCTTGATTATAAATAATTTGACTAATGTGAACGTGATTTTAAGCAAAACCAGGAACAGAAATTATTTACATAATATGCTAGTAAAACTAAAGGGTGTATATTACTGCTTTTTGGCTGCCATTTTGATTTTTCTGATTTCTTAGCAGATGATAGATCTTTTGCTACAAACCTATATTGTATAGCCATGTATGTGATTTGAAATGCCTTTTTTTATGAAAGTTTAGCATTTATTTATTTCAATTAAAGTTCTTATTTTCAATTTTTTGATACTTCATATTTAAAAAACTCACAAACTAGGAACTCTAACAGGAACTTTGTAACTGAGAACTACCTATATTTTTTGTTCTGATAAATTTATCATTAATCATAATAAAGATTACATGAATGATATAAGGAGAAAATTTAAGCTTAAAATAAGTTAGAAGTTTTAATTCTTCATAATACAAAAACGTTTTTTTGGACTCAAAGATCAGACAAATTTCTGCAAGCAGTTAAAAGATGCTAAGAAAAGTAAAAGGCAGCAGAAAAAGCAAAATATCTAATATGAGATGGATTAATTCAATAAAAAACCATCACCCTAAGTTTGCAAGAAACTTGATTTATAGATACTCATTAACTGCATTTCAGAGACCTAGTTTTTAACAAGTCTAGGTAGACTTAAACTTTGGTCACACTACAACCATTAACTGTTGCAAGAAACTTGATTTATAGATACTCATTAACTGCATTTCAGAGACCTAGTTTTTAAGAAGTCTAGGTAGACTTAAACTTTGATCACACTACAACCATTAACCGCCGTTAGTCCATTAACTGCAGTTACTGTTGGCAGTGTGACTAATATCAGTTATACCGAGTCTAGACCAGGTTTACGCCTAAACCACCTTTCTGAAATGCGGTTTTCTGAAAACTTCGGCCTAAACCAGGTCTAGACTCGAGAGGGGTCTAGACCACATCTCTGAAATCGGGCCATTATGTTTAATAGATTGCATCCTTATTTTTTCTAAGTTTGCAGGAACTCAGCAAAACAGTTAAAACTTTTAGGAGATTGTTGATTCTTGAGATTGCTATGAATTTGAAATGATTTGACAGCACTTAATACACAATTGTGTTATATTGGCAAAATAGTCAGTTTTTTCCATTTATTATTTGTATGTTATTTAAGAATGAAAATATTTAATAAAATTAATTTTTAAATTACGATTTTTCACTTTATTTTAATACTTAACATTTATTAAATCAGTAGTAAATTGCAATCTGACAATCAAAATATGCAGATGTTGAACTGCAAGTTATGTAGTACTAATTCATCTGCATTCATTTGAATACATTAACTTTTTTTGGATGAACCTTAACTGCAGACTTTTAAGATTTTTTTGATTGACTTTTATAGTAAATATGATTTTGCTAAGTTTTTCTCATTTATTGATCTGATAGCATATTACTAATCAGGCCAGAACATTCATTACTAAATGGCTAATTTTTTCATTATTAAATATCAATTAAGGATGAAGAACATCAAAAGATTTCTAAGTTATCTGACTGCATAGAAACTGAACATCAAAACAGAGCTAATCATGATTCAGAGGACATCTGCCATTCATTGAATGGAAATCTTAATGATAAAAAAGAGGTAACATATGTTTTTCCCTCAAGCCTGAATTTTTTCTTTTATCATAAAACAAAATTTCATATCCATTTCTTTAAAAATTCATAAATTTTAAATTTAATGAGTTTTGCAGTAACCTATACATATATACTGTAATTGCTAAGGTGAAAAATTTTTAGAATATTTTTCTGTTTCAAATCTTCCTAGATCAGGCCTAGATTAACACAGTGCATATAATATTTAATAATACAAGATAGCAAAATAATTGGAGAAGTGATATAAGAGAGTTGAGTGATATTAAGATAGTGATACAAGAGAAAAATGATAATTTGAAGAGAATTTCCTGAATATCTTGTTGTTTGAAGTGTTCTTCATGAATCAGTATTTTTAGGAAAGACTTATTTTATTTTTCCATGACCCATAATATATAAATTGGTCCATGGTGACATTTTCATAGTTATGGAGAAGAAAATAAATTGTTACTTCTTGAAAGTATATCTTTGGTGAATGCTGAATGAAAATTCTTATTAAAAGTCGCAAACACAGTTATTATAATAAATACCATACAAATGAACCCTTTAACCCTGACCTGTCCTAAGTTATTTTTATTATTATTTATCATCTTTAAGGGCTAACTTACATTTCATATCCTCTCTTTTGCAAATTTGAAATTGCAAGTTATGGAACAGAATTTCTCTTTCCAACAAAACTCACTTACATGCAATGTCACCTATTCTAAATTAATATCACTGATCCAATTCAAGAATTGAAAAATGCTCTCTTGATGATGATTTATCAATCATCAATATCAAATTGTAAGGAGGATAACATGCATTGTTTTGTTTTCTCTCTAAACTAAAAACCGAAGTTGTTGCACAAATGTATGTAAATGAACTGAGCAAGAGATTTGTAAAAGTTGTTACTATAAAAAAGATGTTTGCCACTAGGCCAGTGAGATGTAGTTTGCTATGTCTGAATTAGTGACTTTCAGTTTTTCCTTTTTTAATATCAACAAGTGATTGCTCTTTCTGTATCGGAGTGTAGATATATTAGTAAGTTAATGATTAACTATTAAGTTATGCTGCCTCTAAGAAATACAAGGAATCTATAAGCACTTTAAACAGGAAAAATACACAATTTTATTATTAGATATTTAGTACATATACTAATATTACTTATATGTACTGAATATCTAATAATAAAATTGTATATTTTTCCTGCTTAAAGTGCTTGTGGATTTCTTGTATTAGTAACCTATTTTTTAAGGTTATTTATTATTTCAAATTAATAAATTTATTGTTGTTTCAGATCTTTGGATTGCTAATTAAACAAGTTTTATCAGTAACTTGTTTTGTGCTTTATTTTTGGTTAAATAAAACTTTTGTTAACACTTCTCATAAGTGTTTGTATTCAATGAATTATTTATTATTATTTAACTTTACTTATTTTTTGAATTTATTTAATTTCTAATTATTTGTGAACTAACATATATTTTTGTTATTTAGTTCTAACACTTGTTCATTACTTTAACAATCATGAATTTTCCATTTGTATTAGATTTAGATTTGTTAATTTATTTTTGAAAAATTTAAAGACTTGGCCAGAATGGATTCTGGAATCTTTCAGAGTCATAAAAACCATTAGGCAGTATTAGAATTATTCCGTAGTGTTGAATATTGTGACTTTGCAAACATTGAGAAGTATTTAAAATATTGATATTTCATATTTAATTAAAAGGATTATAGACGAGTTCAATAATTTGAAGAATAGGTAGTCCTCGATCTATGATAGGGTTTGATTCAAACTCCACTTCATAAATCAGAAATGGCTTAAATTTATGAATTTCTCATTACTACATTATAGATTAACACAAAACTATAAGAATGAAATATAAAAAAGATGATTTGGTACCTCAGTCTATTACACATAGATTGGTATGCATGTGAATTGCATTGACCAATCACAGAAGTTATTGACATCATCACAATTATAAGTACAAATAGTCACAAATTGAGGGCATTGTAAGTCACCAATAATCTACATTGGCCAAAATATTATTGTAGAATTTCTTTCTTTTCTAGAAATTTCTTCATTAAGTTCTTTTTTCCCTCCATATAGAACTGTCTGGAATTATATGAAACTCAAAAATACGGTAATAGTTTGGATTCATATATATAAAATTATCACTTCTCTTGTACTTTTTTAAATATACAGTTTTAGATCTTCAATTTGTTAAAATTTCAAGAATTTATGTATAGATTATTTGCATAAAATTTTTAGATTTAAGAATATGGATTAATAAAACATAGAACTGTATTGCTTCTTTTATAATATTGCTAATGTTTTTCCTCAACCTGAAACCACATTTATTATAGGTACAGATTAAACCCATAGAGTTTTCATCTACTACCACAATATGGTAACTATACACTGTATAGTAAAATATATGAGAATAATAATAATTTCCCAAACTTAGGTCTATTCTCCAAATGGAGCATAACTATATTCCTCAGAGTTTATACATAGTTGACCACATCCAATAAAGTAAATTTTTTATTTCAGGTCCAGAAACAGGACACTTGGAAACTGTTGTTCAAGTTACAGTATCTGCAGAAGAAGCTGACTGGCAAGAAATAAAACTGTCAATCTGATGTATTCTTACTCACTTTTTCAATAAAGTTTATTTTTCTGACGACAGTTCCATTCTGATTTTAAACTGATTAATAAATAATATTCAAGTGTGAAAGGAATTTATCATCACTGAAAGGAATTTTTAACTATATCAATATTTAATTATTTAAGAAGAAAAATTTTAGAAATATGATTTTACATTAATATTTATACACATCTTACAAGTTAATTCATGTAAAATTGATATCTCAGAATAATTTTAAAAATCTCTCTATAAAAATTATAATAATTAAGTTTTTTAGGTCAGTGTTTTTTGGAGACATACCACATATTTGGCAAATGTATCAGCTGACAAAACTATTTTTCCCTAATAATGGAACAAAGTACAACACAATGCAAGTTAGTGAGACATGGCTTAAACAAATTGTTACTAATTTATATTTTGCTTGAAATAATTAATTTCATAACGTTAGCTTTTATCATAGCAAACATGACTTTATCAATTATAGTATAGAAAATAATTTAAGAACCAGTTAAGAATCTATTACATATGTACTTGAAATTAGATTTGGAAATCTAAGTCCAGGTGACTTATGTAATTTTCAATTTATGTTACGCTTCCCAGTCCCACCTATTACGTAACTTTACTACTGTATTGTAAAACGAATAGATGTTTATATTAGTTTATAATGTTATAGTAAAAAAATTGCTTTTTCATCTGTTGTATATTTTTACTGATATTCAGTATTAATCCTATAAAGATTCCAGAGTTGCTATAAATGAAAATCAAATATATTTAGGTTTCATTTAAAACCCAGTAAATTCCATTCATGGATATCAGTGTTAGTTGAAGCATGTTAACTATTTTTCCCTATTTAAATACTATACACAGAATAAAATAAATATATGTAGTCTCCATAATATAAATATAATTATTTTAAACCCTCAGTTTCTGCTTATATAATGGATGGCCAAGCTTCACTGCAAGCTGCATAAGAGAATCAAATACTTAAAAGCCGCATCAGTTTTTTGGGTAATCATAACAATGGACTTCAAAAATTGTTTATTATATATTTCACATGTATTTATTTCTTTTAGATGCATATTATTTTTTACAGTAAATAAATAAATTACAAATATATTATTTTTTAAAATTAAATAGATATTTCTATATTGACTTTAATGATATGGAATCATATTGAAGGTTCAAAAGAGCCGCATGTGGCTCGCAAGCCACAATTTGGCCACCATGATTATATAGTTAATATCAAACAGCAACTGCAATGCAAGTTATTTTTTATTGCACTTATAAACAGGAATTAATTCTAAAAAGTTTGGAATTTCAAAAAGTAGGCAATTAGTCTGAAAAGAATTAATTGTCTAATTTCTGAACATATCCAGTATTTTTGAATGATTAATGGAATTACCCTTTTATTCCATTTCAGAATGGAAAAAAATGGAATGTGAATAATGTTTGTTTGTCTACTGATTGATAACCATTGGTAGGATTATTCTTACACATATATTATCTAATTTGGATTTTTTATATCATACTAGAAAACCAAGGTTATTGAAAATTATAGTTTGTAGTTAATCACAAATGAATAAATAATTGTGATATATAACTTAACCTAGTTGATTCAAACATTTGGAATTATCAGTTGAAAAATTAAAGATTAACGATCTGTTAAGTCTTACTGAAATTTTTATGTACTTGAATTTTGTTTTTATAATATTCTTTTATTTACATTGAACAATAATAAAAGATAATTTAATATAAATGCAATTATATGTACAATAAGCAATATATTTCACATTTTAATTTCTTGAACAACAGGCATTTTAATCTTCATTTTCTGAAATTGATAAAATTGTATTATTTCAGATTATTAATTAAATGAATTTATATGTATTTTTTATTACCTGTTTTGGTGTAATAAAGTGGGCAATACTTTTCTCTTGTTCAATAAAATATGGCAAAAATACATCTAAGTTATAAATATCATTTTTGGTAGAGAGCACAATTCGGTCTTCTCCCAGATATAATGACAAGTCTTCAGACCTCTAACAAAGTAAATTATAATATGCAGCTTTAAAAAATATTTTTGAACAATGAGATGTAATTAGTTATTTTTAACTGAATGTAGTAAAAAATAAATAAATGACAACAAAAATTATAGTAGTAAATATTTCATAAATATATCACAATCAAATTAAAATTTAATTACAGAATCTCTATAGTTACAAACATAATTTGTAAGTAAGTTTTGTTCATAAATTTGGTTGTTCGTAATTCGAATATGGCTATTATTTTGGCTCCAAAAGAACTGAAATAACTTTATACACTGTATATTGTAATATATTTCACAATTGGACCAATTAATGAAAACAGATTTTAATGAAAGTTCCAAATATAAAGTGAGGATATTTTTATGTAATCACTGCCATCTTGAAGTACTGCCAAAATATGTTAACTATAATTTTACATATTGGTTTCTAAGGCATTCTGCTATCATATTGTTTAAGATTATTGAAGAGTTTCTAAAATTTCATGATTGTAATTACAAATGTTCATAACTAAAGAAATGCCTATACAATTTTTTTTTATTCAATTTATTTGTATAATGATTATTTCAATTTGAATTTTTTTCTAGTTTTGAATGCATTATTTTGATTTTTTTCTATAGCTGATGTATAAAATGTGACAAAGACCTTTGTCTATAACTAATGACTGTTCTTATGTTTTGTTAATTGAAATAGAAATGATAAATTGAACAGGAAATTGGGATTGCTTAGCATATAAAACAACTCACTGTCATCTGAATGTGAGATTAATTCTTAGTAAAGAAAAAGACTAAGTAGATGGATCATTCAGCAAAATCTTATGTTAAGTCAAAACATGTTGGAGTGTGTGCAATATTAATCTTTCAATATGCTCTGTGCAATATTAATCTTTCACAAATATTACATATAATGCATATAACATCACAAATATTAATTATAATTAAATGCATTTTATAGGCTTTCTTGTAATACAGCCTTTTTTTGTACATCTTTTTACATCGCAACGAATAAACAATTATCAAAAATTAAAAATTTAAACCCGAATAATACATCAATTTAGTTAAAATGAAACAGAATAAAGCAGTCAACCATGGTAATAAAATGCATTTCGGCACAGCACCCTCTTCAGTTATAATCAGTGTTAACTTTAAATAAAAAATTCACCCACATATTTAATAAAAAAAATTCGTAGACAATTGACAATCGTTGCATAATCCTTTTAAAATGTATTTAATCTTATACATCTCCTTAATTTTACGTTTATTACCAAATATTTGTGAAAAAAGATTATGCAACGATTGTCAATTGTCTACGGATCCTTTTATTAAATATGTGGGAGAATTTTTTATTTAAAGTTAACACTGATTATAACTGAAGAGGGTGCTGTGCCGAAATGCATTTTATTACCATGGTTGACTGCTTTATTCTGTTTCATTTTAACTAAATTGATGTATTATTCGGGTTTAAATTTTTAATTTTTGATAATTATTTATTCGTTGCGATGTAAAAAGATGTACAAAGAGACTGTATTACAAGAAAGCCTATAAAATGTATTTAATCTTACAATATACATCTCCTTAATTTTACGTTTATTACAAAAAATTAATTATAATATTTGTGATGTTATATGTTTTGTGATTGTTATAGTAAATATTACAGAATAAAGTTAGGTTAGTATGGCACAGAACTGCCAGATCAGTACATGTTTATATAATCAGATCATCACTTAATTTATACTTTTCTTTTGCTACTTGTAATTTGTACTTTTTTAATATCAAGAGGGGAAGTTTTATTCTCTAACAAAATTTTTATGAAATGAAATGGCAACTTCTTAAATCAACTATATCTATTTCAGGTATATTCTTCTATAAATCACAGAATTTTTCTAACCAATGGGAGTTTAAATCCATAATAATCTCATTACATCAAAATTTAATCATTCTCACTGTCATCTCAAATATGCTATGTCATCAATAAAAAGATAGATAAAGATTAAAAAAAAAGATAGCCAACGATTATTATTCCTTCTATTTACTTAATAATTTTGTAAAGCTAATAAAAGCATTAAAGCAGTCACTATTGATATACTTTTATTGATTCAATAAAACTAATTGAATAATATAATAAACAAAATTTTTTTATATAAAAAAAATATATTTACCATTCCTGATAAATTAATTTCACAGAATAAAGTTTTTGGGTGTCCTTCAACAGGTTCTTTCATTATTGTATAAGATGGAACTTTTTTATTGCTTGAATCTTTTTCAGAAACAAGTGAATTATCTGTTGCCTTTTCAGTTTTAGGAACACTGTTAAATACATATATGTTAAAATTAAAAATAATTATTAAAATAAAAATAAGTAGAAACTCACCTTTCATCTATCTCAGTAACAAGTGGCTTGGGACGAATTTTGATATTATGTTGAGGCATTGTACCATGATACTTTTTATTCTTTAGAATAACATAAGATTCTATTTTAATTACATAAAAATTAGAATATTACTCATAAAAATGTTTATTTAAAAACTTAAAACTTAATATTAAAAACTTTAAATTAAAAATAATAATCTATAATTAGTAGTGATAAAAATCAAGCCCATAAAGGTTAAAAATGCAAATTCGATATTTAAAAAAAAAATCAAATTGATATTAAATTTTTCTTAGTTAAATTAAAACGAAATCTATATCATCAGAAATTTGATGTAATTTTTAAAGATTATTGGGAAATTTACAAATGACATAATTATTACTATCCATAACTTTTAAAAATACAAGCACTAATTGCAGTTAAGTATAGAAATTGTATAAAATATTTATTAAAAACGTTTTCGATCTTTAAACAAGATTCTCATCAGTTTTCTATTCTTAAACATTAGAATACAAAAATTTTCTTAAACGTCTGATGAGAATCTTGTTTAAAGATTGAAAACGTTTTTAATAAATATTTTATACAATTCTATAGACTTAACTGCAATTAGTGCTTGTATTTTTAAAAGTTTCATTCATAATTTGCAGAGTTTTTTAGAATAAAAGTGATTACTATCCATATTCTTAATATAGGAAAACCTGTGCTAGGTGGCTAGCTTTCAGTGGCTGAGATTAGCTAGGTGGCCAGCAGGCACAGTTAGCTACAAATTTCTTTAATAAACATCAAAGTTTAAAATACAAAGTATATGACAGTTTCACATTGTTAATTAAATCTAAGAAAAGAAATTATTAATTAATGTCTGTTTTCGGGATTTTTCACTTTAGAATGCTCAGCTGATAGAAGATCTAGAGCCTATCTGACATTTCTGATCAAAACACAATTTGCTGGTCACCTATTAGATACACTTTAGAATGCTCAGCTGATAGAAGATCTAGAGCCTATCTGGCATTTCTGATCAAAACACAATTTGCTGGTCACCTATTAGATATTGCACTTCAAGGTGCCAAAATTAATATCAGCTGTGGTCACAGAACACACATGAAACATTTTAAACTGTTTAAAAATCCTGCATTATGCTTGGGCGGGTATTAAGGTGGCAATAGCTTGCAGGTTGGCCACCTAGCTCAGGTTTTTCTGTATATCATAGGGGTTGTGAAAGTATCAGTGTTTCATATCACTGATGTAATTTTATTTTAGAATAGTTCTGACTTATGTAATATGTAAATTTGCATTCTTGGGAGCAGTACATTAATTTATATAAATTCTTACATAATTATAATAGCATATATATAATATAGTTTTATCTCCAAGATATTATATTGAGATATTATCAATGTAGTAATTATAATAATTAAATACACATATATAATTTACATCCTATTATTATAATTATTATTATGACCTGCAATATCTTGACTATGATAGTTTATTACAGATAATATTATTATTATTATGATGATAATATATATTTTTTAAATTATAATAAATACTACTGATTCTTAATCTGCATTAATCAGCACCACTGACTCCACAGGGGCAATTGCCCCCATCCATGTTTGGACAAGCCAAAACTATCTTTTTGTTCTCATGTAATTGAATATTTTTAAAATCTTTATAATAAAAATGTAATTGAATATATCAGGGGCAATTGCCCCCATCCATGTTTGGACAAGCCAAAACTATCTTTTTGTTCTCATGCTATTTATAATAAAAATGTAATTGAATATTTTTAAAATCTTATATCATACATAATGAAACTTAAATTACCACTTGTAAATAATAATTTACAAAATTTAAAAATTTTTACATCATGATGATAAAATTTTCATTTTATCTAAGATGGACAATGTTGAATAAAGACAGCACACTACTGTTATTGCAGTTATATGTTGAGTATAGTATGAAACCATAATAAGTCTATTATATTCTGTTTAACAGTGAAAGTAAATATAAAAAAATTACTCTTCCATCATTAACCACAGAAATGAATAAGTGAATTTATGCAAGGTCAATTTGCATTAACATTTGCCAGAATTGTTCAAAAAAATCTGTAATTTGGTCTGTCATTCATAATACTATACCTCCAATAAGAAATACTACTGTACTTTCAAAAGAATGGGTGTGTATAGGCAGTCCTCTAGATAAAATCCTAGCCAAGTTAATTATAATGTTTCATAAACAAAATGTTTTATATTTTTTTATATAAAGAGTTTAAACAGTTTATAAGCCATGTAGATTATATTTTTTATCATCAGATCTGTACTATGCAATTGATGTTGATCCACTGAGTGTCTCAAAAAACATTTCTATTTAATAAAATATTTTGTTCTGTTAAAAGCTATGATAAATGTGCATTTTTGGTAAAACAAAATGACTTTATAAATTTTATAATTTAATGTGATCACAATGTGATGTAAAAATATAACTTACTGATGATCTTTTACAACATCAATTAAAGTTATCTGATTAATTATTGGAAAAGTGTTATGAAAGACTGTGTTAAATGAAGAAAAAATATCATATTATTAATATATTATAATAATATTGTTCGTTTCAATTCTAACACTTAATCGGCACTTAAGTAATAAGTTCCGATTTCTGATTTTGTTTCGTCTATTAGACGTTACATTGTGTTAGATTGTTTTGTAGTTAATTAGCATTAAGTTAGAACTTAGAAAAAGACTGAGCGAGGCGCCGAACTCTGGATTGCAGAGTCGTGAGACCGTTAGGCTTAGTTATAAATTAGTGACTTTCGTTCTAATCCGCGACTTTGCATTCTTTTACAACCATAGTATGCAGTCGCCTGCATACGGAACAGCTGTGTTTACATATGTATGTCTGCAGTGCCTTCCTTAAGGACTCCAATGACCTTTGTAGGCCAAGGACTTAATAATATCTACAACTGCCAACATGTGTTGGAATAGATGTGACTAGGTGCTTGTTCTGGCTTTGCTGACACACAGGTGTTTTTTCAAAAACTGTTCCTTTCCATGGTTAATGTTGTCTATTTATAGACATAGGCCCAGAGAACACAATAGACCACTGGTAATTGCAGTGCAAAGGCTGTGTAAAACTCCCCTTTCCTACAGTCACAATCACATATATATGTCATGATTAATTCTTCTGTTTCTTCATATTATAAAGATTAATAATTAGTCTTATTGATTCAAATAATTTTTCAACTACATCTTCAAAACTAGCCCAGCTAGTACATTACTTTATACTGAGATTTCATCTCAAGCAAGTAATTGAGAGGGCAGGAACCACTGAGAAGATGTAATGTAATTAGCTAATCAGAATTGTTAAAACAATAACTTCTAATGATCTCAACAGTTTTCTTGACTTTACCAAACATCAATCCAATAATGTTGACATTACCTAGATAATATCAACATTAATGTTAACATATCCATTGTATGTGCAGCTCATTGAGTTTTAAATAAATTGGAGTAACTGCTTAATTGTCTACTCGATGTTAGGAAAACGAGCACTCAATTCTCAACTCAACAATCTGGTTGGATCTATAATACTTAGCCTGCTTATTTTCACAATCATGCATTCAATTCTCTATTTAATTGACTTTATTTTGATGGCCAGACATATCCTATCAAAACAAAGTCAATTAATAATAGAATTGAATGTATGTTTGCAAAAATAGGCAACCTAAACATTTCAGGTCCAATCAGTTGAATGCTCATTTTCCTAACATTGAGCAACCACTGCAGTCTATTTAAATAGCAGTCAGATAGTGTTGTTGTGAAGCAACAATACTCTTTTTGAGAGAAGCCCTGGTGTTTCAATTATACTATGGACTTCAACTTGTTCACTTTCATGTCATTGTATTGAGCAGAAGTCACAGTTTGACCCTTCTCCTGGAAGTGTATCAATATAAGGCCATTGATATCCCAAAAAGATGGTCAGCATGGCTTTCCCAGTGGAAACTGTATCTTGAATTTTTTCTTGGCTGGAGATGATGAGTGCTTCCACTGCATAAATTCTGAATTTTCATTCATTTATAAATTTCAGAGTGTTTCATACCCTATGATCACAAAATATGAATAATACTTTGTTGCTCTTTCATGGTGCAAGTTGACAGTGACCTGTTGCACAAGCTATTGCACAGATACATACTGCTCAATCAACACAACTCCTATATGGAGTATTACTATGTAGCCATTTTGTGTCCTTAAATAAGATTTTTCATTGTGCATATTTTTCCTTATAACTTTAGAATAAAATTCCTGTTATTTAATGATTTTTTCCTCATAATTTTCGTTTTTCTGAGTATTTCTTATATACTCTTATGTATTGTGGGCCATAAGAGTCTTTTTTGGCAACGAGTTAAACCATTGCTCTTTACTGAATTATGGATTCAGTTTAAACTACCCATATCATAAGTTAGAAATATATCTATTGACTGCCTGCTATTGTTGTTCATTATAGCACAATTTATCATCATAATAAACTTAAAAAAATATATTTTTATTCCATAATTTAAAAATGCCAGTTGATAATATATATATATTTTTAAATATCTTTTAGGAAGAAAAGCTGAAAGAATATCGCAGAGAGAGACGGAAAGAGAGAAAAAGAAAATGTCAAGACTCCAGAGATGATGATATTGATCCTGAAATGGCAGCAATAATGGGGTTTTCAGAATTTGGTTCTTCTAAAAAATAATGTTTTTATATTAAAAAAAATTAAAATTTTTGAATTGTGTTTCTTTTACCATTATACATATTTTGCATTATAATCTTAACCAACAACAATGTTAAACATTAACAGAAATATATTCTAAAACAAAACTATAATAATAAATTACCAAATTTTTGAAAAATATTTAAATTCTATTCAATTAAAGTAAACAAGCATTAGAATACCAATCTGTTAATCCCAAAGATTAGAGAATATAGACTTTTCAAAAAATTTTATTAGGAAGAAATTATATGTTAGACTTATTTTACTTCAGATTTTGTTATGCACTTATATAAAAATATTACATTGATAATTTATTTTATAAAGTGCTATGTTCAAATATAGGGTGAATCAATGTCTTGCATCCCCAATAAATCACTAGCTGTTAATTATGCCAAATCTGTTAATGTGAACAAATATAAAGTCATAGGTAGCCTTTCAGATAATTCAGTCAGAATGACCTTGAACATGCAAATTATGGAAGTTCTAACTCTGAAACCATAACATACATTTGTAATGGAAAATGTTCTCCTTAGTATTTTAAAAAACTACATCAAAATTGAATGAATGGTTTGCTCAAAATGTTAAAAATACATTGCTTATCATTTCCCACCATGATCTCCTGTGGGTTTTTTTTTAAACAGATGACGCCACTTTCTTTATATGTTAGACTTATTTTACTTCAGATTTTGTTATGCACTTATATAAAAATATTACATAGCACTTTATAAAATAAATTATCAATGTTCAAATATAGGGTGAATCAATGTCTTGCATCCCCAATAAATCACTAGCTGTTAATTATGCCAAATCTGTTAATGTGAACAAATATAAAGTCATAGGTAGCCTTTCAGATAATTCAGTCAGAATGACCTTGAACATGCAAATTATGGAAGTTCTAACTCTGAAACCATAACATACATTTGTAATGGAAAATGTTCTCCTTAGTATTTTAAAAAACTACATCAAAATTGAATGAATGGTTTGCTCAAAATGTTAAAAATACATTGGTTATCATTTCCCACCATGATCTCCTGTGGGTTTTTTTTTAAACAGATAGTACTCTTACTGAGTAGAAAGTGGCGTTAAGTTACGGGGCGAAACAAGCCCTTCCACAGGCTGCCCACCTCTGCAGAGGGGTCAGCCGGATTGTGGAGGACAGGGATCAACGAGCCTGGCCCGGACCGCATGATAAATATTTTCAAGGGGTGGGACCTGAGACTTGAACCCAGGTCCTCCAGAGTGGAAAGCCGAAGCGTTTCCATGCGGCCAATCCGGCCGATTCTCCTATGGAGTTACATCAAGGATGTAGTATAATCTACAGTGTTAACTTCAATGCATGATGTGAGCTAGTCTGTGCAGAAATAACATCTATCATGCCATCCAGTTCTCCAGTATACTGGAAAACTGGATGGCATGATAGATGTTATTTCTATTCCGATGCAAAACTTTTATGTTTTGTATACTGATGCTAGCAATTTCGGTGACATGAAAGTCATTCCTGTTAATAAAGTGATTAAACAAAATTTTTTGTTTTTGATAAGACTTTATTTATTTGATTTAGATAGGTGGTCGAGGCAGACGCCCACACAAAGCTGTAATTTACCAAAGAAGAAAAAGTAAAAAATAATTTTTCTGATTTTTAATGTTGTTAAGTAGTATAAATTTCTGGAGACAATGCCTAGTCGTTTTTTCATATTTTGAATTATATAAATATGTGACCTGAAAGAAAGTTTATTGTTAAAGATAATTCCAAGGTCGTTTACCTCCGTAGCTATCTGAATTTTATCTTGATTGATCCAGAGTACTTCTGGCGCAAAATTTAAATAGGTGAAGCCTATTTAAAATTTTAATTTACATCTATAGTCATGTCGAATATGCACAACTTTTAAAATGGTTCATAAGTATATAGAATATGATCCCACACTATCAAACTCTTTGTTATAATCTACAAATAATTAGGTAATGGTTATATTTTGAAATTATTCGGTTAGCTCTAGTATCCAGTACATTTTTCTTATATGATCTATAGTTCTACTTCATTTAATGAAACTAACTTGTCCGTCTGGAATTTTTCGCTCCATTTAAGATAAGTTTGTTTGTTATAAAATCTTCAATACTAGGAAAAGAAAATAATTTAATCTTTGGTGTTCTCTTTTTTTTTACAATTGGAATGTAAATTATATAACAAATATGGAAAACTACTATACTTATTGCGACGTTCTAGTTAAAATTTTCTCTCTATATGCTTGAAATAGTTTAAATGGAATTCCTAGTGACTTGTTTCTTCCATGATTCAAGTGCCTCTTTCATTCCATTATGAATTGGCAGATTTTTCAACAAAAGTTTCTTCAAAAGAATTTGCTATTCCGATATCTCTTCTCTCTTGTTCTATGATATATTGTTTCCATGTTATTGCGATTTCTTCTTCGTTCGTTGAAATATTTTCTCTTCGGTCTCTTATCACTGCTAATGGTTAGTCAAATTTCCTTATTGATTTCTCAATATCTCGATTTCGAATGCCAAGGTCAAATTTTCCAATAATTTTCGTTTCTACTATGCTTCCAATCAGTGGCGGAACTTAAAATTTTTGGCCCCCCGCAAAATATTATTCGGGCCCCTTCTACAAAAAAATTTATCTATAATTTGTTCCACTTTGAGATGGCAGTGACGTCAGGAAATGACATCACTGCCATCTCAAAGTGACGAATTGATGTCACCTGGTGCGTAGCGTGCAATAGCGTATCCTTCCGCCATTAGATGTCAAAATATAGTAAAAATAGCACATTTTCAACAATTTAACTTTTTTGTGCATAAACAGTTGAATTAAAAAGTTTTCACTAATTAGCCGATAAATCTGAAGTCTTCATCATGTCTCTGATATTGTCATAAATAAATTTTATAAAAGTTTTTAATTTTATTACCATTTTTTCCATTTTTTTATTATTTATTTAAATTTTAATTTTCATGTTCTCTTGTTAAAGGTTATAATAGAAATGCGATTATATACTTTTAAATAGCTTTATTATTTTTATTAATAAAGCTATTTAAAAATTTCTTAGCATCTTGCGATGAACTGTCGAAAAATTAACAGAATATGATCTAACCCATTTGGCTAATTCCTTATCAAAAGGGCCGTTTTGGTCAACCAGGATTATTTATACTTAAATTTTACGGCAAATTTTCGATTTGCATATGCAATAGTTACGTTGACACTCTTTGTACGAAAATCAAGGTGATGGAATAAGCGATAAAGTGTTGATCTAGAATTGCCGGCATTTATGTGTAGACATAAATGAGTATATAGATAGGTAAAGCAAAATATGTTAAAAATTTTATGTATATTTTTAATATTGAAACAAATTATTGTGATATTTAGAATAAATACCAAAAATCAACGGTATTTTTAATATATTCTATAATATTCAAAGATACAAGAGAGAGAGAGAAAATGTTTAAAATAGTATTCACCGAGAAATAAATCTGAAAAATTTTTGGTATAGAGAAGTAGTAAATTATTTTTTATAGTATATTTCATGCAAAAATCAGATATGCATAATTTTAGAATATATTATAACATTTGTAAAAAATAAAAAATTTATTATTCATGCAAAAATCAGATATAATATATTCTAAAATTATGCATAACATTTGTAAAAAATAAAAAATTTATTATTTTTTTTTAGAACAGACGTAATTTTTATTATACAAAATAATAGAAAACAAAATGTTGCTGAATTGCAATTTAATCACCAAATCTAGTTTTCTTTGTGATATAATCAATATAGAAATAAAAAAGATACTTTAAACCAGAGCTTCTCAAATTATGGGTCGCGACCCCAAATGGAGTCGCAAAAATTAAATTCAAACACTTGAATTTCAGTTTATATGTAATTTCACAAACGCCCAATATTTAACGTATGGCAACATATGAATTTTCAGTGTAGTTGGTTGATTGTGTTCATCTTAATAAGGATGTAAATGATTTATTTCATATTTAATACCTGGTGTGTAAATGATTTATGTATTTGTATGTTTTATTTCATATTTAATACCTGGGGTCGCGAAAAATCTCGTAATGAAAAATGGGGTCATGAATGAAAAAAGTTTGAGAAGCGCTGCCTTTACCAATATTAGCATCTATTCTACAATAAATAAATTCTCATTGAAACGATGATATGCTTGTTCATTGGATCAATGAGATAATGTCGACAGTGTCGTAGCTACTGCTTTAAGCACCTATGGCTCAAGATATAAAAGGCGCCTTTATGAGGTGGACGATGGTAGTGATCCCTTAAATTAGGCGCCTATTGCCGTGGCCACCTTCTCCATAGTCTCGCTAAGGCACTGTGTACAGACAATATTTTGTTTAGTGACTGCAAATAGATTATTTTTCATAATTTTGCACCCCAAGCGACTTATTCTATCAATTAATATTTGACCAATTTTACTGAATATCAATGCTGAATAATCATCGTTTTTATAACACTGAGCAGTCTATCCAGTATATTGTACACATCGATGGTCTCCCTAATATAAAACTAAAAAATTAAGCAAAATCATTACCAATTATAAAAAAATTCCGTTTATAAAAATAATACGTAATATTATTTAACAAATGTTAATTCTACTACCTAAACAGTAAAAACATCGAATATCGATGTTCATAAAACATCGATGTTCGATGTCCAACACTAGTGGTATGTATGATTTGGTCTTTATTCTTCTCAACATAAGAAAGTTAAAGCAGATTAAAGATTATATGAAGATATTGAGAATCTTGTTGAAATCTTTAAAGTCAATGTAGCAAAATTCATTGTCGAGATCTGGGGCATGGAAGAATATAGATATACGGTATACAAATTTTATCAAAATTTTTATATTACTGTATATCATGACACTTTTTGATTTAAAAATTTATATTTATTTTTAGCTGTACAGTAAATCTATTTAGCCTATGTAACGTATTTAATTGATACAGAGACATAACGAAAAGACTGGATGATGATGATAAACTATTTTGTAAAATATATGTAGTGTGAATAAATAATTAGTTTTTTCCTTTAGAGGAGAATAAAAAAAGACTGGATGATGATGATAAACTATTTTGTAAAATATATGTAGTGTGAATAAATAATTTTTTATTCTCCTCTAAAGGAAAAAACTAATTTTCATTATTATTTAAATTATAATAATTGACAAAAATTTGAAATATTCTTCAAAACTTTAATTTTAAAAATGAATAACTGATGCTATCCAATAGTGATTAACTTCCACTCTGGAGGACCCGGGTTCGAGTCTCGGGTCCCACCCCTTGAAAATATTTATCATGGGGTCCGGGCCCGGCCCGTCGATCCCCGTCCTCCACAATCCGGCTGACCCCTCCGCAGGGGTGGGCAGCCTGTGGAAGGGCTTGTTTCGCCCCGCCACTTAGTACTCTTACTGAGTGGAAAGTGGCGTCATCTGTTGACAAAAAAAAAAAGTGATTAACCACTTACTACTCTTACTGAGTGGAAAGTGGCGTCATCTGTTGACAAAAAAAAAAAAATAGTGATTAACATTATCCGTAGTTTTATGACCGTAAATTGATTTTTATGGCTGGATTCTGCTTTTCAAAATGTGATACCATTAGATAGATCTCATCAAACTGGTCAAAAATTATAATAGAATCATGAGCGAAAGCGGTACCAATTAGAAGATTTTCCGAAAAATTTAGCTCAGAATTGGTAAACGAACCATGTACAGCTACCATGTTGAACGAGAAGTGAAACGTCACGTGACCATTATTGTAATGACGAAAAATTGCTATAGTTTTACACCTTGTTATAATTAAACGCCAAAAATACGCAGGAAATTATTCTTACGATTATGTGGGTTATGATTTTATGTTGACTAATGGATTTCAACATAAAATCTTATGTAATTTATGAATTTATATGTTATATATATATATTATTATATAATACAAAAAATTTAGCTCAGAATTGGTAAACGAACCATGTACAGCTACCATGTTGAACGAGAAGTAAAACGTCACCATTATTGTAATGACGAAAAATTGCTATAGTTTTATACCTTGTTATAATTAAACGCCAAAAATTATTCTTACGATTATGTGGGTTATGATTTTATGTTGACTTATGGATTTCAACATAAAATCTTATGTAATTTATGAATTTATATATTATATATATATTAATATATATTTGCATCAAGATGTATAATTACATCTTGAAAGTGTTCTTGCCAAGGAGTTTGAATATAGTTCTTGCGCGATACCTTCAAGATATATTAAACACCTGTATAACGCGCTCTCCTATAACATAAATTCGTGTAATTATACCCCGTGAATTATATATCTTGAAAGTGTCGCGCAAGACACTGATATATTCAAGATGGCGTCGCACACAGGTATTGATACTTCATTGTGATAAGTACTTTTTCATATAGCTACTTATCGGTTCTATTTTCGCGATTTATTTATATTCCGATTTATTACTAATAATAATAATATGACTAAAAATATTATGCAAAATCTCGGAACCCGTGAAAAACAGAATCTTTGCATTTTTATTTTACTTACAACCAGATAAGTTGCAAGGTTCGCTGTGCCTTGCTCGTGCATAGGCACAGCGAACTGCAGTACCTCCAGTTTTTCTCAATATATTAATTAATTAATTTATTTATTTATTTATTAATTTATATATGCTTGTAATATTTAATTTTATCATTAACAATCCTATACATTTCTCTTGTTTTGTATAAAAAATAATAATAATCTTGTAGCACTTAGGAGAGCGAAGAACATAATGCCGTATTGTTACACGCGCAAGCATATGCACGCCATAATGCCATGACTAGATACGAGCTATTAGCTTAAAGCGGCATCAATAAACAATATTTTTTTTCATTTTTAATTTTTACCATAATTTTGATATTTAATCCAAATACGTATACACTATATTTAAGTTAGCACATCACGATTTTAATTCAGGAGCCGAGACTATTTATTACTTGAGAAAATTTATCTACAATATAAAATTCATTTATATTGTAGATAATTTTCCTCAAGTAATTTATAATAATTATAGTATTTTATATTAATAATCACGCTACTTTAATGGTTTCTAAAAAATAAATGCAAAATTATAGTATAATGCAAAAAAATTTCCTTATGCAATATTTTCCTTCAGAAATATTATAAGGAAAAATTTCTTAAGAAAATTTTATAAGCCGCTTATCGATAAATAATTTAATTAATTACATTATCCCAAAATTTTATTATTGTCTACGAGTTTAATTTGATTTTAATTTTGAAAATAATACATTTCCGGAAAAATTTTATATTTGGTCTTGAATATAATTACAGAAATTAATTAAAACTACACTTTATATTGTTCGAATTGGATTTATAGTTTTATTTATTTTCATTATAAACGTTAATCACGTTTAAAATCGTCATCTTTATGAATGAAGATTATTATTATTAGCCCATATTAGTCGAAGCGAGACTATTAAACATAGTTAATGATAAATCCTTAAAGTGGTAATTGGTAATATTTAAATAATTTTATTATCGGGTTATAATTCAAAGAAAAACTTGTTAATTTCTTAATTATCGTTTGATTCTCCTAATCAGGCTACAAATATTGCATGTATTTCATATAGTTGGATATCCCTTTTGCAGTCGAAATACTGTACCGATTCCTATAAATAGGGTATCGCTAGAAAAGTCTAACCATCGAATTTCCGCGACAGCCAAAAAGTTTTTTATGTTGTTATCCGAAATTTAAAAATTAAGGAATAAAAATTAAATTAAAATTATAGTTTCTCTAAAATGACAAAATCCGTAGGTGGCGCTATAACTTAACAAGGGCCGCCATTTAATGATCCCGGGTACAAGTATGTCTGTAATTTGAATGTAATAAATAAGAATAATCTGTTAATAAAAATTCGTTGTTAAATCTAAATTATTATTTAAAATATTTAGGTGTGCCGCCAAATTTTTAAATATTAAAATGTGTTTCTCAACAGAAAAAAAGGTTGAGAACCACTGCTATATATTTATTACTAAAAGGAAAATTATCTACAATATAAAATTTATGTAAAAAAATTTTAAATGGAAAATGGTATTAGTATAATGGGAAAAATTTTTCCTTATATCTTCCTCGAGAAATATAAGGAAAAATTTCTTAGGGAAATTTTATAAGCTGCTTAAAAGCAGTTGTATAATAATGCTAAAAAAAAAAGTACCGAAACGCGCCAAATTTTTAAATATTAAAATGTGTTTCTCAACAGAAAAAAGGTTGAGAACCACTGCTATATATTTATTACTAAAAGGAAAATTATCTACAATATAAAATTTATGTAAAAAAATTTTAAATGGAAAATGGTATTAGTATAATGGGAAAAATTTTTCCTTATATCTTCCTCGAGAAATATAAGGAAAAATTTCTTAGGGAAATTTTATAAGCTGCTTAAAAGCAGTTGTATAATAATGCTAAAAAAAGAAGTACCGAAACGCTATCTATACATACCTATGCAGAGTAGTGGGAAAAAAGTAAGTATATATCTCATTGAATATAGCGAAAAGGATAAAATGAAACCTAAAGAACTGGCAGTTAATTCAAATGTGGAAAATCTCAAATTTATGAAATTCTAAAGCACAATGATGAAATAAAAGAAGAATGACTAATACGTACAATCATGGAAAGAAACATATTTGGCTAAACATTCAAAACAAAAAACTCTTAACGAAATGTGGAAATCAAAATAAATTTTTGTAATATTTGTATCGGTACTTTATGTGAAATTTTAAAATAAAATTTGTAATTCAGTCCTACTTACTGCATGTTTTTCTAATATGTCCAGTTTATTTGTTTTTCAAAAATGCCCTGTATTATACCCTTTTTAAACATGGCCTGCCTTATATGGTAAAGAGTTTATGGATTGTAAAGGTCAAGTCATCCAATAGAATAGCCGGTTTCAGTTTCGTTCATCCAATAGCAATTTACCTTTTATCATCGGTAATAATTTGAAATGTTTATTACCCAATAATGAGATCCAATTAAGATATTTCGTTGTCTCAAGATAAAAAACTCACCCTGTATAACATGTCTGCAGCAGAGAAAGAGAATAAATAATCAGACTAATGTGTATTACATTTATTTTATAATATTACTAACATATTTATTTCCTATATCAATTCTATTAGCTAAAATTTCATTCCTTTTATATCACAACTATTATAATAAATAATTCATTCTTTAATTAAATGAAAATTTATTTAATGCAAACATATTATGAATGTAAATAATTATGCTAATTGTAATATAAAACAATATTATAATTGCTTAGATAAATTGAATTAATACCTGGATAAAACTTTATTGAAATTGCAATAATACCTTTATCTTGATCTCTTCGAACTTCACCTAAGCTCATAGGAATTCGATAAGTAGTAGGATCATCTGAGTTAAGAATGGAACAAAGCATATCTTCATCAATTTCAGGTGGTTTAGGTAACTGTAAAATATTTATAATTAATTAATAGATATAAAATAAATTAGCTTAAAATGTAGAAATGAATTTTGAATTCTTATATTTAAACATTTTTCAGAAAATTTATAAATTTTATTATTTGTTACTATTAATATACAGGGTGCGTCAGCTAAATCCGGACAAATTTCAAATTGAATTTCCCACCATATTTGATGTCAGCGCTACGATGCTGCTGACGTTTTAGTAAGACAGACAGACGATGCGTTTGAGGATAAGTACAAAATAGCTGATCAGTTAAGATCGAGTGCAGAATATAATCGGA